>VDFB02166457.1:0-66120 GCA_007258455.2 Sequoia sempervirens | reverse complement strand
TCTTTTCAAATCAATAATTGAAATATGAGGTGATATAATCATGATGTTATCCTCAAATTATAACATCCAAGCAAAAGTAAATGTAGAACTACAAACACCCCCTAGAATCCCCCAAGAAAATATGATTTGGAACTTTATACTTAGTGTAGTTACAATTACCATTTGTAAGAGAAAGATAAGTGGTTTTTTATCTCAATTCATTACAATTGCCAAAATAAGCTTATATATTAAAAGTATAATTTTGACCATAATGACTATACATTGATTGCACCACTATGAAGTACACAAAAAAATATATAATTTTAAAAAAATGCACTTGAAAAGAATCTATATGACCTTGAACGGAGCCTCAAAAGATCTCGAATAAAAAGTTCAACAACACCTATAAAAAAAATGTAATTTATAGAAAATTCATGTACCAAATTAGAAATTGTCTACACGAGAATGTAGAGCACAAAAAATTATCCCAAATAAAAAATATTCCTCAAAAAATAGATGTTTTGAGCTTGATTTATGAGTGATTGAATATCAGCTCCAAAAACAAAACTGCCAATAGAGGGGGCAGAAAATTCAAAATCAACCTCCCACCAAATTTGGCAGAAATGCCACTAGATTTAAAGAATCCACCAAATGTGCAGAATTGCCAGATATTTTTAGATATCCACCATATTTGGAAGCCCTACTAAGTTTTGAACCTTTTTTATAGTTGGAAAGGTCACTAAAATTGGTAAAACTGTCAGATTTGTCACCCCAGTTAGTAGTTTGAAAAAAAAATTGTTGATTCGTTTGATTTTTATTTTTAAATTTATATTTAATTTTTATATTATTATTATATTTTTTTAAATATGGGTGTGGAGGGCTAGGCTTCACCCCACACCCAAAGAAGGGGTCAAGCACTCTATATAAATCTCATGACCCTATATAGGTCTATAGACCCTATAAAGAGTTATGGCTTTTATTAAGGGGCCTACACCTTATGTATGGGGTCCTAACAAGTCATTGTGTTGGGTGCTTGTAAGCTACCCTTTACTTTATTTATTTTTAAATAGCTTTGCAAAATAAAAAATTGTGATTTAAAAAAAATATTAATAAAAAACATACCATATTGTGTAAGGTTTGGGTTGTATGGCTCGATCAAAAAAAAAATCATCAAAGGGATTTTTTTTCCAAAATTGATGATTTGGCACTCAATCTATATGTTCTTAGGCCTTTAGAGCATGGTAGCAAGATAAAATTTGACCCAAAATGCTCTAAAAATATGGCTACCTTATTTTAAAATTGTAAAAAATGCCCCTAGATTACCATATTTTTTTCTTAAATCAATTCAAAATAAATACCAAACTTTATCAACTGGGCATCTTCCACATAGCTTAGAATTCTAACTTCAAAACCTCTCCATTCACCATGGTGGAATCAACTCAAGATTGCCACTTTTATGCTTACACATGGGAGTGGTAAGGTTCCAATTTTAAGGCCATTCCTAGACTTAGACCTAAGCCTTGAGGGTTCATTCTTAATGACCCTACCTATGTAACCCTTCATAGGAAATCAAATGCTTTGTAGTTCACCCACCAATGTTAGAGGGTGTGAGATGGGGGAATGTCAGTGAGGGTCAATTACACTTGACTCATGATGAATTGAAGCATAACTTCGCTAAACATACCTACATCTACAAACAAGATCATTCAAAATGGAAATCTAAACTAAGCATTTAATTGAAAATGAAATCTACAAACTACACAAAAATAGTTAAATTCCTAACCTAGCCCATCTGAAACTTATCCTATTTTGGAATTGGTGTCATGTTGATGTGAAACGATGACCCTTTCCCAATCTCATGATTAATGAGCCTATTTCAGTTGATTCTATGGAAGAAAATTGATGAAACCATTGTGATTGATGTGTGAAAACCTAGTTTTTGTAAAAATGAACATGATGCAAGCTAAGTTACCATGATTTTATACTACAAATGATCTAATTATGCTATTGCTAAGCTAATCTAAGCTGAAGCTATGTTAAAAGATGAAAAACACTAATTTATAAACAATCTAAGATGGATGCATGGAAGCCATTAATGGATGCTCTAAGCTATTATGCAATGAAAATGAACTAAAATAAGCTAAAAAGTGAGTAAATATGAGAGTATGGATGCAAGTGAATTCAACAGCATAAGTTTGCAATTGAAAGATGGATCCATTTATCTCCAAATAGTGATCTATTTATAGGAGAGCAAATGAGGAATGAAGGGTTGAGATCAAAAAGCTTAATGAACGGTCCAAGATGAAGGGGATGAGAGGCATGGATCATGGATTCTTGTCAATGGATGAGAATGAAAGATGAACGTTAATCAAGGGCTCACACTTGCCTCAAACAAACACACTTTTGACCTACTCACATAGGTCAAAGGTAACTTGCTCAAAAGGTTGAAGGTTTAGCTTGTTCAAGAATTCAAGTGAGTTGATTGGAGAGAGAATATTCCTTAGAATATTCCTTTGGGTGAGGAAAAAGGTAATTTACAAATTAAAACAAAGTTTTAATTGTGCAAAAAAGAGGATAAGGAATATTCCATGGGAATATTTCCTTTGCTTAGAGGAAAATTAGTTTAATTTCTAATTAAACAAGATTTAATTTATGCAATTAGGGGATTAGAAGAATTAGAGAGATATTTATTAAATTAAATGATTTAATAAATGGGGGAGAGATGGAATGATATTTAATTAAATAACTTAGGGTTATTTAATTAAATAAGATGACTTTGGAGATTAAATTAAATATTTTGATTTATTTAATTTAATTAGATGAAGTGATAGTACGAAAAGAGATGAATTAACCCAATTAAATTAATTAGGCCAATAGATGAAATTGATGTAATTAATTAATTAGCTAGGCTAATTAAATCAATTAAGAAAAAGAGGATGGATTAAAGAGGAAATGATGTTAGTAAATCTGTTTCAAGTGTATGATATCGATTAGGACATTTTTCAGTGTCTACATTTTGCCCCTCTTTGAAGCGAGGTACTTGTTGTTTCGGTTCAAAGAATAATGCTTTTCAGATTAAAAATGTTGCTTAAATAAAAATAAAAAAATTCTAATGTTTTTTAGATACCCCAACAGAAGAATAAAGCTGACTCCCTGTCCCCTCGAGAGATCGGGTGGAAATTTTGAATTTTGGGTTGATTTCTCGACAAAGGTTGAAAAGTTGCCCCAAGGGTTCAAAAAGGCTCCAAAATGCAAGAATAATGCCAAAAATACAAAAAACGATGCAAAATTAGGTCCAGATTGGCAAAATTGGTGAAAATGATAATAAACCCCATTTAACCTCATTTTTAAGGTTAAATTAGGGCAAAAATCCCTAATTTTCTAGCTTAAATAGGCCAAGAGGGGTCATTTTCAATTCATTTGTGCATTCACACCTTAAGGAATTCTTGTGATTTGAGCTTTGGCCCTTCAATGAAATGGCGCGCCAAAAGCTTCCCAAGCACATGTCCGATCAAGTTCAAGAGTTCAAGCGGCTTCCTGGTGCAGGACCACCGGTATGTGATTCAAAACCTGATTTGAAATTTGAATTTTTGATGCATTTATTACGCTTTAAAATTTAGATTAAGGCGGCGTCATTATATAGTGATGCCCAAATAATTTATAGCGACATATTTATATAGCGATGCTTTTCTCGATTTAACATTAGGGTTCCTAATTTTAAATGGCGAAGCACCTTCCAATTTAGAAATTAGAGTTAGGGTAGGTCATAATCCAAATCGTGACACCATCTTGTTTGGTGACACATGTTCCGATTTAAAATTTTAAATGCACCGGGTGTCGCTATTTGAAATTTGAATATAGCGACGCTATTGTGATTTTTGAGCCAGAAATTTCAAATGACATCAAATTTTGACGATTCTCTAATCTCGTGTGCCTCATGGATGCAAGAGGTCTTCCCACCATTCATGTCAAGGGAGTACAGGCCCACTGTTTTGGAGAGATTAGGTGATCTATCAAAGTTGTGTCAAGAGCACCTGGGATAGATTGGTATGTGGTACATTGCATATGTGCCTGTGATTAGGACACATCTGGCAATGATGACAACTCTGTGTGAGAGATAGCACAATGACACCTCATCCTTACACCTTTTGACAGGTGAGGCGATAGTTACTTTGGAGGATGTGTGGTGGATTCTTCGTTTACCAATTCACGGTGATCGTGTGATTGACGATATTGATGTCGGATTCGATGCATGCCTTGAGGTGATGGAGATGGATCAAATTACATTGGTCACATCTCAAATTGATTTGGAGACATACTTGGAGGCCATGTCCCGACCTTTAGATTAATCATTGAAGCCATCATTTCGGGTTTGGTGGCTCCAGATAGATGCAACAGAGAATTTATCCTAGGATGGGGCTTGGTGTGGCACCAGATTCTATACAGGAGGACACTTTTTTTGTGGGGGACCATGATGCTAGCCTCCTTGTATCATGATTTGCATGATTTTGTCTATTGCGATGGGAGATCCATCGGTGCATGGGTGACTCTGCTACACATTTGGACATGGGATCACATTGTCGTGCTTTGGTCGATATTTCAGATGACTGACATGGAGTCGGATGATCCCGTCATTTGGAGATATAGAGGTGCCATGACTCTTAGGAACACTTAACAGATTGGGATCCCATACTGGAGACAAGTTATTGATGATATGACAGTTTTCCGCTGTCTCCCATGGCTTTAGATGTTTTCATGGTTCAATAACATTCAACAACTATATTTTTCCAAACAGACTCGATATATACAGGGTTAGGAGCACATGATCCATGAATTACGCTTGATTCATGAAGAATTGAAACATAACAGGCCACTAATACTCGAATCTCAACAAGATCATTCAAATGAAATTGAAACTAAACATTTATCAAAACCTAACATACTAAGTTATGAAAGCTTTTAAAACATCTACTTTAGTCCATCTTAAACTTATCCCATTGTGGAAGGTGTCGTTTTGATGTGGAACAACGACCCTTTCCCAATCATGTGATCAGTGAGCCTGTTTCAATTGATTCTATGGAAGAGAATCGATGAAACCATTGTGATTGATGTATGAAAACCTATTTTATGCAAAAATGAACATGATGCAAGTTGAGTTACCATTATTTTATGCTACAAATGATCTAATTATGCTATTGCTAAGCTAATATAAGCTAAAGATATGTTAAAAGATGAAAAACCCTAATTTATAAACAAGCTAAGATGGATGCATGGAAGCCATTATGGATGCTCTAAGCTATTATGCAATGAAAATAAAGTAAAATAAGCTAAAAAGTGAGTAAATTGAGAGTGTGGATGCAAGTAAATTCAACAACATAAGCTTGCAATTGAAAGATGGATCCATTTGTCTCCAAATAGTGACCTATTTATAGTAGAGCAAATGAGGAATGAATGGTTGAGATCAAAAAGCTTAATCGATGGTTCAAGATGAAGGGAATAAGAGGCATGGATCATGGATTCTCATCAATGGATGAGAATGCATGATGAGATTTAATCAAGGCCCCACACTTGCCTCAAAAAAACACACTTTTGACCTGCTCACACAGGTCAAAGGTAACTTGCTCAAAAGGTTAAAGATTTAGCTTGTTCAAGAAGCCAAGTGAGTTGATTGGAGGAGAGAGAATATTCCTTTTGGGTGAGGAAAAAAGGTAATTTATAAATTAAAACAAAGTTTTAATTGTGCAAAAAGGGGATAAGGAATATCCCATGGGAATATTCCCTTTGCTTAGAAGAAAATTAGTTTAATTGCTAATTAAACAAGATTTAATTTATGCAATTAGGGGATTTGGAGGAATAAAGTGATATTTATTAAATTAGATGTTTAATAAATGGGGGAGGAAATGAAATGATATTTAATTAAATAACTTAGGGTTATTTAATTAAATAAGATGACTTTGGAGATTAAATTAAATATTTTGATTTATTTAATTTAATGAGATGAAATGTTAGTGCAAAAAGGGATGAATTAACCCGACTAAATTAATTAGGCCAATAGATGAAAATGATGCAATTAATTAATTAGCTAGGATAATTAAATAAATTAAGCAAAAAGAGGATGGTTTAAAGAGGAAATGATGTTAGTAAATCTGTTTTAAGTGTATGATATCGATTAGGACATTTTTCAGTGTCTACATTTTGCCCCTATTTGAAGCAAGATACCTACTACTTCGGTTCAAAGAATAACGCTTTTTAGATTAAAACTATTGCTTAAATTAAAAAATTAAAAAATTCTAATTTTTTAGATGCCCCAATGGAAGAATAAAGCTGACTCCCTGCTCCCTTGAGAAATCAGATGAAATTTTTGAATTTTGGGTTGATTTCTCAACAAAGGTTGAAAAGTTGCCCCAAGGGTCCAGAAAAGCTCTGGGATGCAAGAATAATGCCAAAAATGCATAAAATGATGCAAAATTAGGTCCAAATTGGAAAATTTGGTGAAAATGATAATAAACCCCATTTTTAAGGTTAAATTAGGGCAAAAATCCCTAATTTCCTAACTTAAATAGGCCAAGAGGGGTCATTTTCAATTCATTTGTGCATTCACACCTTAAGGAATTCTTGTGATTTGAGCTTTGACCCTTCGACGAAATGGTGCACCGAGAGCTTCCTAGGCACATGTCTGACTGAGTTTGAGAGTTCCAGTGGCTTCTTGGTGCAGGACCACTAGGATGTGATTCAAAACCTAATTTGAAATTTGAATTTTTGATGCATTTATTATGCTCTGTAGTTTAGGTTATGGTTGTGTCACTATATAGCAACGCCCAAATCAATTATAGCGACACTTTTCTTGATTTAAAATTAGGGTTTCTAATTTTAAATGGCGACACAGGCTTATTTGTCGACACACCTGTCGATTTGGAAATTAGGGTTAGGTTAGACCAAAAGCCAAATTGTGACACTATCTTGTCTAGCGACACATGTTCCGATTTGAAATTTTAAATGCATCGTGCGTTGCTATTTGAAATTTGAATATAGCGATGCTATTGTAGATAGCGACGCTATTATGATTTCAAAGCCTAGAAATTTAAATAACATCAAATTTTGATGATTTCCTGACGTTGTGCACTTCATGGGTGTAGGAGGTCTTCTAGTTGTTGATATCGAGGGAGCACAGGCCCACTATATTGGAGAGATTAGGTGATATGTCAGAGTTGCGCTAGGAGCACCTGGGAGAGATTGGTTTGTGGTACGTTGTGTATGCACCCATGATTAGGACACATCTAGTGATGATGACAGGTATGTGTGAGAGATGGCACAACGAGACCTCATCCTTCCACCTTTTGATAGGTGAGGCGATAGTTACTTTGGAGGATGTGTGGTGGATTCTCCGTTTGCCGATCCACGGTGACCGCGTGATTTACGATACTGATGCCAGATTCAATGCATTCCTTGAGGTGATGGAGATGGATTAGATTGCATTGGTCACATCTCAGATTGATTTGGCTATGATATGAACATAACATTGCATCCATCCATATCATGATCATCGCATATCACATAGGCACACTCTTTCTATGGGCGAATAGTTCAATTCATAGCCCACCAATGTTCAGCTGATATAGTAGACCGCTCTTTCCATGTTATTATCATCTAGTTTTACTAAGAGAGCTCCCAATGTTGCTTGTGTTGTAGATACATAGAGGATCATTTCTTTATTTGGAATAGTTGGAATCCTACAATGCTTTAACAACTAAGCCCTTACAGCTATGATTTAGAGATTAGACATCTAAACTGAATAGTCATTCAATCATCGTGAAGGTGCATTTAACTTGTGAACCCAGGGATGTGAACTTGAAATGGGTCAACACAATTTGTGCACTAAGGATCCCAAGTAGCCATATTCATTATACAACTAAGAAAAACATAATGCTGAAGGTAAATTGCTTAGAAGAAAATAACATAAGTACTGAACATCAACAAATAACTATGCTAAGCTAAAATGCATGACAAAAATGAAAATCTGAGCAAACAAACAAGAAACTACTATGTCTGCTTTGGCTGCAGGAATAGTCACATAATGGAATTCTAGTGGTTGCAGGAACAGTCAGTGCCAAATTCTTAACTAATTATTGAACAGAAAGTAATAACTAAACTAAGGACGAAATGTTCACCAAGTGGGCCCCCTTGGATGATTATCCTCTAAAACTAATGTAAACTCAGATGTACGGACTTATAACTTCATCTTATTCATTGGAAAACATGAGTACAATAGAGCAG
The DNA here is from genome assembly GCA_007258455.2 of Sequoia sempervirens. NCBI lineage: Eukaryota > Viridiplantae > Streptophyta > Pinopsida > Cupressales > Cupressaceae > Sequoia > Sequoia sempervirens. The sequence goes on along the minus strand of VDFB02166457.1, from coordinate 57,867 downwards.
TGTAAATTGTATTACTGAAAACTAAGAATGCAAGTACATCATTAGATCATGCAACCTCCTAAGAAGGAGCATTTGACTCTTATTTATAGGAAAATAAGTGACTAACTAAGCAAGGCAGTCAACTCCACGAACCAGGAGGACGCCACTTTAGAGAAAGCATAGAAATTGGAGGGGTGGTTACACATGCATGGAATCTGGTCAGACGTGCTTGCCTCAACATAGATTTAGCACAACAATAATGCCTATATTTGGTCAACATCAATAAAGATCATTTACAAGGTGGTTACAATTTGGTTTGCATGAAGAATCTCTCGTCGTCGACCTCTTTGAATGATTCTCGTCATTAACCTTTGCATGATCACTTTGTTAGTCGTTATGGTGAATGACTAGTTGGTGGAATCTTCTTAATCTAGTAGCCTCGAATCATATCTGCATGGCATTATTAGTACACATAATAATCGCATATCTATAACTATCTTAAAGAACATTCATTAATCCACATGTAGAATTAAAACAGATAGTCCATATAACATGTCAATGCCATTAAAGATTTGCAGAGATAAAATTAGGCCCAATGTCTATGGTTTTGAGGAAATATCAATATTCAAACATCAAGGTTCATGAAATTTTTGACAAATAGATTATAAATTCTACCAAAATTAAGCCATAAACTAGACTCACCATCCCCCCCAACCTAAGGTTTTGTTGGTCCTCCAACAGGGGAAGGGTTCTTCTACTTAGTCAAAGCCCTGAAATTTGCAACTTCCAATTGTACCACATCAGTAGTTGTTGTGCATGAATTAGGATACCAATAGAACCCTTGTTGTCTATCCAATTAATTCCATCTTTGTCTCTCTGCAGCAATATCATAGTTGTAAAACTTGTAATTTGGCACGGTCCACATCAGGATGGGTGGCTGAAAAGTCAGTGGAAGCTAGAATCATCCTTTTGTCCTCCCAATCTATATATATCTGTCAATTCTTTTAAGTGCTGCAGCATAGTTTTGTATAGAGTTGGGCGTAAATTGCTTTAGCTGATTGATTAGGTTGTTCCATCTTTGTGACAGGTATCTCTTCATAGTTTCCTCTTTTGCTTTTGCCACCACCTCATATTCACTGTAAATTGCTTCTATCCAAGGCATAATCATATTACCATAGCTAGGTCTAAGAAGCATTTTGCACCACACCCAGTAAATGTCCCCTGGATTTCTTGATTCAACCCTAATGGGCACAGGGATGTTGGATTCCAATTGCTTATAAGCCCCATATTGTTGTCCCCAACTGATCTCATTTTGTACCCAGGACATAAATGCCCTTAATTGGACATCCCCAACATATAACAGTGGATTCCAATCATTGTCTTGAGTCACAACATAATTGTGCAAGTAAAATTCACATAACAAATTCTTCATCTCACGAGAAGCAATCTAATAAGCATTGAAAAATTCAATAGGAGTCTCAATAGAAGGGTTCAAACCTGAGACAATCCTTGCTAGCTTAAAAGAAAGATATTTCTCCTTCAAATGCAAATCATAGACCCTTGGAGGGGCCCTACATTCTACTATTTGGGGTACCAAGGTTGTCATATCATTCACCTTCTTCTTTAAAGTAGCAATTTTTGCATCCTTGTCTGCAATCTCCTCATCTTTCTTTTGAATTTCCTTCTTCATCCTATGTTTCTCTTCTTTCCATTCCTCTTCTCTTATTTGCATCTCTTTCCATAAATGCATAGCTACCATGTGCATTGAAAAAGAAGAGGGGTTATGTATTCCTACCATCATTTTTCCTGGCACTGATGCTTGCTCTTCATATAGTACCAGCTGGAGGGATTTAGGTTGTTCAGTCAATTCCGGCTACAAGGCCTCTTGTTCCTATTTTTTCTCATGTTGTAGGAAATCCTGATTTTCCTCATACCCTTGATTCTCAACTTGTTTTGCAATATCAGCAAAATCTACTAGTGTTATGTTTTTTTCTTTCTCAAATATATTATCTTCCTCGACATTCACCTGCCCCATTGGAGCTTCTGTGTTCCCCTATGATATTTCTCTAGACTCAGGAATTTCCTGCAGAGGCATATCAAAGGTTGGCCCGACTAGTCTCAATTTCCTAGGAGGGCTTTCACGCTTTTCTTTGGTTGCAGGATGAATAGTGTCATCCTTCCGCTTCCTAGAGCTTGGTACTTCTTTTTCTATCGTCTGCTTTTTAGCTCTTCCTTTTCTTATTTTCACTTCTCTCTTTTGTGCCCTAGTTTTCATTAGGATGCCTAGTGGAACATCATCATCAGAATCTAGGCAGGAAATTTCTTTGTCTGAGTGCTTTGTCTCATAAGAGCTAATCTCTATGGTTTGTTCTACTACGGGAGGGTTTGCACTAGGGCCTGCGCCAAAGGTTGAAGCACCAGGAGCGGCTTCAGCCACGCTCAATCTCCTGCTAGAATACAGGGTTGAGGTAAAACCCTAGGTCGCAAATTCTTAGGTCTAATTTGATCAATATTTATGAATTCTTCCCAAGTCATCTCAGATACATCATACAGATACTTCTCAACTAACAATTTAATCAAACAATGGTGGGAAACAAAATTGTCCCTACCTTTCTGAGTCTCAACTGCCATGATTGAAAGAAGGTGGTAAAGCACATTTGGCACATTCATCCTCCTCTTGTGCCTCATGTGATTCAAGAGTTTAAAGTGCACAAAATGTAGATTTGACTGGTGTCCTTCACAGGTGATATATTTTATGACATGAACAACTACTTGCTTCCATGGCTCGGGCAAAGAGGTTCTTTTTGCAACTTGTAAATTCGGCCCTAGCTGACCTAGCGTCTCTAGAAGTAGGGTAATTTTCATCGTCGGTAGGGAACCCTGTAACCTCTGTAATTATTTCTTCAGTAGCCAATACTTCTAGCCCTTTTACCGTGGATTTTCCCTCAGACAATGTCTGTGAAAATTCTAATGCAATATCTTCATTAAAACCATTCAGTTTCATGAAATAGTCTAACTAGCCACAATTTCTGAATTCAACTTGTGAAGGTGCATCCTGCAGTAATACGTCATGAACCATGGGTTCATTCTTGATTAACCCACCTCCCATTGTCTGCAATCAACAATCACTCTACAAATTTTCCTTCCTACAATACTGCCAAATTTCTAACGACAATGTCGCCTGAATTTTCCTTTTCTGTTTTACCTTTTCTTTCTTTCTATTTTACCTTTTGGTGACTTAAGATTATGACAAGATCAATAATGGAAATAAATGAATAATAAAGGAAGGTTATGATGGAGAAAAATGGCGGCGGCAGTTGGTGTCACCTCACATGTATGAGTCGTCATCTTACTCAAAATTCAAATTGGCTCGATTTAAATTTTGTTGATGTAGACTAGTATGAACTAACACGTGGGAAAAGTACTCACATCTTTTCCCCCCCAACCTAAATTTGAGCATGTGTCCTCACATGTGAGGTGGTAAGGATGATTTGATAGGGACGGGGAATAATGACATGCTATGGTTAACATTCATATTAATTCACAACAATTAAATGAATGCATTAAAGACAATTAATAGATAGCAATTAATGCACACATACCTGGATTTGTGGAAGATTTGTTGTAAAGATTGTGGAGAAAGTATTGATCGCCTTTTAAGAAATAAGTTGAGAAATTAATGAAAATGAGGTGGAGTGGAATGAAGTGAAGTGATGGAAAAGAGAAAAAGGTGGAGATGGTTGGGCGGATGGGTGGATGGGTGAAGAAATGGACTCCCATAGAAGTGGAAGTCCTTATTATGACAAGTATATACCTTAATTATCCAGAAGGAGGGACACTAGGTCCACTTCCTTTGGCTGCAGGAAGCTCAGGTGTTGTATACTGAGTGAATTATTGTAGGAACTCCTCTTTGGACGTTGGCTTGTGATACAATATGAGGCGATGACCATTGACAAGCAACTTAAATCTGACTAGGTCAATAGTAGTGAGTTGAACAACACCATTCGGGTATACTTCAACAACCTCATATGGTCCTAGCCACCTTGTCTGCAATTTTTCTGCATTATCCTGATATCTTCAATCATAGAGCAAGGCCCAATCTCTTGGTTGGAATTTCTTGTCCTTGATGAATTTATCATGCCACCTGATTCTCTGAGTCTGCACTACCTCTGTGTGATGCAAGGCTGCTCTCCTCATCTCATCCAAAGCATTCATCTACATGATTCTTTCTCTTTGTGCCTCAGAGATATCCATCCCCAAGTCTATTGTAGTCATAAGAGTCTTATGTTCAAATTCAATGGGCATCATGGTTGTTTTTCCATACAACAACTCAAAAGGAGTTAAGCCTATAGTTGTCTTCCAGGTTGTCCTATAGGCCCAAACAACTTCTGACAGCTTGTTTGCCCAATCCTTTTTTATGAACAACCACTATTTTGGTCAGGATGGCTTCAATCTCCTTGTTAGTCACCTCAAATTGGCCATTGGCCTAGGGGTGATAAGGAGTAGAATTCATGTGTCTTATGTTGTACTCATTGACCAGTGTTGCAACAAGGGTTGATGTGAATTGAGCCCCTTGATCAGTCGATATCTCTCTTGGAACTCCATACCTTGTAAAAATCTCCTCATAAAGAAATTCAACAACCTTATTGTCTCTTGCATGCTTCATGGCCTTAACTTCTACCCACTTAGTTACATAATCAATGCAAACTAAGATATAAGACTTACCATTTGATGGAGGATCAATGTTCCTACAAAATCTAGTCCCCATTTGTCAAATGGAGTGATTACTACCTGAGGGAAAAGTGGCATCTCATTAGATTTGGTTGGTCTGCCCATCCTCTGGCATCAATCATATTTTCTTGTATACCTTCATGCATCCTTGTGAAGTGTTGGCCAGTAATATCATGTGTTCAAGATCTTCATTGTTGTCCTCTTGGCTGCAAAATGTCCTCCACATGGTTCTTCGAGGCACGCATGCAAAATATCATATGTCTCATCTTCTCTCACACATCTCCTCATGACATGGTATGGTCCAGTATAAAACAAACATCCAACAATCCATGAAAAGGAAAAAAAAATTCAATGAGCGCCCTTCTCTCTTTTGGGGAGAAGTGAGGAGGAACTTTCCTTGTGACTAGATAATTAGCTATGTCAACATACCAGGGTGCTTGCACACTGATGGAAAATAAGTTCTCATCAGGGAAAGATTCATTTATGGCTTTATTGTCTTCTAATGTAGTCAGCCTTGAAAGAAAATCTGCAACAACATTGGCCTTCCCTGGTTTATCCACAATGGTTATGTCAAACTCCTACATCAACAATAACCATCTTGCCAACCTACCGGCGATCAGGGGTTTATTCATGAGATATCTAATGGTTGCATGATCGGTGTGCACAAAGATTTGATATCTATTATGTAGTGCTTGAATTTTTTTAGGGCATAGATCACTGCCAACATTTCTTTTTCTGTCACTGTATAGTTGAATTCAACTCCTTGCAAGTTTTTGCTGAAAAAATAAATGGCATTTTGAATAGCTCCTTCTTTCTATCCAAAGACTACTCCTATGGCATAGTCTGATGCATCTATATGGATGTGAAAAAGGAAGCTCCCAATTAGGTCCTTTGAGTATAGAAGCATGAGTCAAAGTTGTCTTCAAATCAGAAAATGCTTTGTCACAGTCTTCTATCAATTGAAATTCAACACCTTTAGTGAGAAGAGTATACAATGGTGTTGCTATTTTGCTAAAATCCTTGATGAACCACCTATAATAGCCTGCATGTCCCAAGAAACTCCTAACATCCTTTTGTTTTGCAGGTGTGGGCAGATTTGTGATTACCTCAATCTTTGCAGGGTCTACTTGAATTCCTTTGTGAGAGATGTAGTGTCCAAGAACTACACCTTCCTGCATCATCATGAAACAATTTTCACTATTTAGAGAGAGATTGTGATCTTTACATCTGTGTAGGACTTTCCTAAGATTCTCCAATGCTTCATTGAAATTAGCAACATAGGTGGTGAAATCATCCATATAAATTTCCATGCAATCATGAGAGATGTCTCAGAATATGCTAATGACTACCCTCTAAAAAGTTGCAGGTGCATTGCATAAGCCAAATGGGAGTACCAAGTAGGAATAGGTCCCCCATGGACAGGTAAAGGTGATCTTCTCCTGGTCCTCAGGTGCAATTTGGATCTAGTTATAGCCACTGAAGCCATCTAGAAAAGAAAAGTATTTCTTTCCTAAAAGTGAGTCCAAAACTTAATCTATGAAGGGCAAAGGAAAATGGTCCTTTTTGGTGGAAACATTAAGTTCCTTGTAATCTACACAAACTCGCCATTTCCCTCCTTTCTTGGGCACAATCACCAATGGAGACACCCACTAGCTATCTAAAATGGGGTAGATAAATCCTACATCTAGCAATTTTTGTAGTTCTCCTTTTACAATTTCTCTTAGTGCAAGGTTGATTCTTCTTTGTGTTGTCTAATTGGGGTGCAATCATCTCTAATATAAATTCTATGAGTGCAAATTTTAGGATCCAATCCCTTCATCTCATGATAGTCCCACACAAATGCATGTTGGTGGGTCCTTAGTAAGTTTGCAACAACAACTGTTGTTCTTCATTCATTTTTCTATAAATATTCAAATATTTTCCTTCTCACAACTATACTTGTGTAGTTAACTCTATCTCATTAACACATGGTACCTTGAGTTCATATGGCAGCAATGTATGGGACATACCTATTGCTGCAGGAAGTCTAGCTGCAGGAAGAGCGGCTGCAGGAAGTGTGTCTGCAGGAAGAACGACTACAGCAAGAGTAGGCAGAAGCGTCCTGACTAGAACAACATAATGAGAATATGATGCTTCCTCCACTTCATAATGATTTTGAATGATGTTATCCAATACTTCATCTTCATCTTGAAGCTGCATAAAAGAGATTTTGGCTAACATAATAAGCTACGCCATAGAATTAACTTCCTCGACCTCTTCACCAATATGTGGCCATACGAGATTATCCTCATTGTGGGATGGTTGAGTAGGAGGATAAAGAGCCAGCTTTTTGGTGCTCTTTTCATCAGAAATGGTCATGTCTCATGTCTTGCATCCAATATATGCATCTATTGTTGCTAACCATGGTCTTCCAAGAATAATGGGATACCCCCCTAGTGTGGCTTTAGGAGAAAGAATCATGAAATCTGTTGGGTACTCCCATGAGTCTAGAATCACCACAAGATCCTCTACTATACCATCAGGCTTAACGGTAGAACTATCAGCAAGCTACACGATAGTAGGAGTAGGTCTCATGCTTGCAACATTTAGTTGTTGCAAGATATCCTTATTCATTACATTTATTGTTGCTCCCAAGTCAATCAGAGCATTCTTTATTTGGATCTCATTTATAACTCCTACCACAAAACTACCTAGGTCATTGTACTTAGGGACAATCACTTTCCCAAGCATGATGTTAGGTAGATGTCCCACCACATGAACCATAGTGGGGTCTTTCTTCTTCCTGCCTAGCTTCTTAAGGCATGCTTCCTTGATTGTCTTTCCATAGATTGGAACATATTTTATGGCCTAAAATAGGGGTATCTAGACACATATATGCTTCAACTGATCTATAATCTCAAAAGTTGTGTCCTCATTTTCTTCCTTTTTCTTGGAAACTTCCAATCTCTGAGGAAATGGTGGTTCTTGTTCAGTCTACTTGACTGGGACTGGTTCAAGATTTTTAGGTGCACTGGGCTAAATGGGGGTATTCAGAGGCTCCTCTTCTTCCATAGGAAGCTCAGTGATAATGGGTGTGGAAGGAGCTAGTATAGAAGTTCCTGAACGCAAGTAGATGTCACTCACACTCACAACATATGTAGAGAATTGATTTGAATCAGCAGAGTATACAAGCTGCTACTATGGTTTGTTATTTGGATTGGGTGTGGGCTGAGCTGGTAGCTGAGTAGGTTTAAGTGGATTTGAGCTTGAATTAGCAGATGGAAGCATTAGAGTAGGCTTCCGGGGCTGAGAAGGTGGCTGCATGTAACTATTTGGCTGGTTTGTCCATTGTTGTCCTCCCCTTCATTGATTTGTTTGCTGCCAATTTCCTGGGGGTGGTTGTCAATTTCCTTGAAACTGCTACCAATTCCCTTGAGCTTGCTACCATTGGGGTGGAGAGTTTTGATGATTAGGCTAGGTATTTGGAGGGTTATTCCAAGGTTGTAGTGGATATCATCCACAGTTGGATGGATATGGGGGTTGCCATTGGTTACCAGATGAATAAGAATTGAAATATGACCCAATAAAAGAGAGTGGATCTAGTGGCATACCTTGTCTTGGAGCCCAAGGCCTCCTTTGTGCAACATAGTAGACTTGATCTTCTTCAATCTAAATTGGCTTGAACTCGGGTGCAATCTGCTTGCTTTCAATATTAGCTACCATCTTGCATCTGCAATCCTTCTTCTTTTGTCTACAATGGGGGAAATACTCTGCCAATGTTGCCTCTACCTCCTCTTATTTCTTCTTGGCCTGAAGTGCATCCAGTTGGGTAGCTAGATTTTTTATAATGTCTTGCTTGAAGTTTGCCAGCAAATGAGTAATCTCCATTCTTGAAACTCCACTGGTAGATGATTTATCCATGGAAGATTGGTAAGATCTCCCTTTCTTTGAAGTTTCCCTAGAGTAGTTGTGGCATATCTTCTTGATATCCTCCCAAGGAATTTGGGAGATATCTCCTCCTCCCATCAAGTCCAAGGCATCAGTGTAGCTTTCATTGATTCCTCTCAGGAAAAGTGGCTTTTATGATTCTTCATTAAGTGTATGGTGTGGATATTTTTGTAGGAAAAATAGAAACCTTTCAATGTAATCCTCCAGGCTCTCATCTTCCTTTTGCTACATCCTAAAAATGTCACCTCCTCTCATCTCACTGCCCCTACAATACTCCTTGTATTTCTCAAGGAATTTTGTCTTCATGTCATCCCATGTCTCTACAGTATCTCTACCTAGGCTCATAAACCATCTTAATGCAGCTTCTTTGAGAGTGGTAGGAAATAGCTTAAGCATATGGGCATTGGTGGTATAGTCATAACTCCTGTAGAGTATATCAAACTCGAACAAGAAGGTATCAGGATCTTCTATGACAAGTCCATAAAACTTGGGAAGGACTGAAGTAGGGATATTTTTGAGGTTTTCTACTTCATTCTGATGAGCAATGGGGAAAGGAAAATCCAGTTAGTTAGGTCTTTTTTTTGCATCACTCATGCCTACTTGATGTAGTTCCAAAGAAAAAGGATTCTCAAGTTGATTTTGGTCTTCAGAGGAAACTTCATAGCTAGTCAGATCAGGAATTGCATTAGAAAAGGGGTGTGTATCTTCTTCTTCTTCTCTTGGCAGGTTCTGATATTCAACTAGCTGGAATGGATCAGGATTGTTAGGAAGAAATCTCCCATAAGCATCTCTTCTCCTTCCTCTATGCATGCGGTATCAACTCACTATTAGCCAACTCACACAAAGAATTGGTAAAGAATAAAGGGGATCATTGCTTCGTAAATGAGGGGTATACTAAGAACAACTTTCAGAAATACTACAAGAAAAACTACCAATGACTCCAAAGAACTCCCTAGTTTGACACCATCCCCAGCAACAGCACCAAAAATGTTGGCCTCCTACAATGATTTAACAACTAAGCCCTTACAGCTATGATTCATAGATTGGACATCTAAACTGAATATCCATTCAATCATCATGAAGGTACATTTAACTTGTCAACCTAGGGACGTGAACTTGAAATGGGTCAGCACAGTATGTGCACTAAGGATCCCAAGTGGCCATATTCATTCTACAACTAAGAAAAACATAATGTTGAAGGTAAATTGCTTAGAAGGAAATAAAATAAGTATTGAACATCAACCAACAACTATGCTAAGCTGAAATGCATGACAAAAATGAAAATTTGAGCAAACAAACAGGAAACTACTCTATCTGTTTTGGCTGCAGGAACAGTCACAGAATGGAATTCTAGTGGCTGCATGAATAGTCAATGCCAGATTCTTAACTAATTACTGAACATAAAGTAATAACTAAAATCAAGATGAAATGCTCACCAAGTGGGCCCCCTTGGATGAGTATCCTCTAAAACTAATGTAAAATTAGATGTACGGACTTATAACTTCATCTTATTCATTGGAAAACATGAGTACAATAGAGTAGTGTAAACTGTATTGCTGAAAACGAAGAATGCAAGTACATCATCAGATCACGCAACCTCCTGAGAAGGAGCATCTGACTCTTATTTATAGGAAAAGAAGCGACTAACTAAGCAAGGAAGTCAACTCCACGAACCGGGAGGACGCCACTTTAGGGAAAGCAGAGAAAGTGGAGGTGCAGTTACACGTGCATGGAATTTGGTCATATGTGTTTGCCTCAACATAGATTTAGCACAGCATTAATGCCTATATTCACTCAACATCAATAAAGATCATTTACAAGGCGGTTACAATTCGGTTTGCATGAGGAATCTCCTGTCGTCGACCTCTTTGAATGATTCCCTTTGTTGACCTTTGCATGACCACTTTGTTAGTCGTTATGGTGAATGACCAGTTGGCGGAATCTTCTCAATCTAGTGGCCTCAAATCATATCTGCATGGAATTATTAGTACACATAATAATCACATATCTATAATTATCTTAAAGAACATTCATTAATCCACATGTAGAATTAACACAGATAGTCCATATAACATGTCAATGTCATTAAATATTTGAAGAGATAAAATTAGGCCCAATGTCTATGGTTTCGAGGAAATATCAATATTCAAACATCAAGGTTCATGACAATTTCAACAAATAGATCATAAATTCTACCAAAATTAAACCATAAACTAGACTCATCAAGTGGCATTAATATTGGAGGAGTGAGTAGATACTCTTTGACCTGTTGGAATGCTTGATCACATCTGCCATCCCATTTGAATGTGATATCTTTGTGTAGTGGATGGGTGAACAGATGAAACTTGTCTACCAATTGCACGATGAATCTCCTGATGGATTGTAGTTTCCCTTGTAGACTTCTCAACTACTTCAATTTCTTAAGAGGAGGCATTTCTAATATGGCTTTTACCTATGCAAGATCAACTTTGATGCCTCTTCTTGATACTACGTACCCTAGTAGTTTTCCAAATGTTACTTTGAATACACACTTTTTGGGATTGGGCCTCAAGTTGTACTCTTCGAGCCTATCAAATAATTTTGCTAGGTTGGTCAAATCATCTTCTCTTTTTGATGGACTTTTCTAGTATGTCATCCACATAATCTTCCATAGTTGTATGCATCATATCATGAAATATTGTAGTCATTGCTCGTTGATAGGTTTCCCCTGCATTCTTTAGACCGAATGGCATGAAATTCTAGTAGAAGGTCCCCCATTCACAATTGAATGTTGTTTTATGTTGATCATCAGGGGATATATTTATCGGATTATATCCAGAGAAGTCATCCATTAGTGATAACATTTCATGCCCTACAATTAGATCTACGATCATATCAATGCTCAGAAGAGGGAAGTTATCCTTTGCAAAAGCCTTGTTTAGATCTCAGAAGTCCATGTAGATTCTTATGCCCCCAGTGGGCTTTGATACTGGTATTAGATTTGACACCCATTCAGGATAATCAATTGGTCTGATGAAGCCCACATCTAGTAGCTTCTTCAGTTCTACTTTTACCAAGAGTGTTATATGTGGATACATCTTGTGTAGCTTTTGTTTTATGGGTTTAGTTCCAGGAAATATGGCTAGGTGGTGTACGACCAATGTTGGATCTAGCCCTGGCATGTCTGCATATGTCCATGTGAAGTTTATTTTCCTTTCATTGATAAATGTTGAGAAGTTCACCTTTTCTTAAGGATCATGTGATGTTGCATGATATGTTATTTTGGGTGTATCTGCTATGCCAACTTTAACAGGTTCAGCTTCTTCAACTAGGAGTGTTGACTTCTCTTGATATTCAAAAATAGGGAGATTGAATCATCCATCTTCGGGTGCCTTAGAGAGGCTTTCACCCTTAAATTCATCCTTTATTTTTCTCTTTTCAGGATTTGATAGAGCCACATTGTGGTTTTCCCTAGGGGATCTCATTTTGATTTTTACATTATCCTTTTCAATTTTGCAACTAGAGGACACAATCTCCCCTCCAAAATATGCTTCCTATTTGAGTTCCATGACAAACCCTACTTTATGATCTCCTGATGGTATATCAGTTCAAAGTACCATAAACTCTGTGATAGCTTCATCATTCTGGAATTGATCCAAAATAGGCGTATGATGTTGTTGGTCCCAATTTATTAACCGTGGGTAGTTGAGGAGTAGGCCATCATCGTTATCTATAAAGCTTACAAAGGTTGTTGAAATCGTCAATATAGCTCTGGTATCATTCTCTCATTGGGTATCTAGGTCATCGTCGCTAGAAGTGATGGAATCCCATTCATACTCGTTAGAGTTCGTTTCATAAGTACAACCTTTAAGTATAGGTTTGCTAGGTTGGGTAGAGACTATACTTATGCTAAAGCTTTCAAATAGGTCCTCCATTGGTAAATCGTTGTTTATAAGATGGTAGGTATCTAATATCTTAATGCCAGTAGAAGGAGCTCCTTTCTCAAAAGAGGTATATCCATTGTTTGGAGTAACCACATCTTTTGAACCATAGCCTAGTCTCATATTCTTCTTTCTTTGCTCCACTACAATAGGTTCACATCTGCCTTGTTTGTATTTCCCAAGCCCACCTTTTCCAGTGCAACCCATTTGTTTAGCCATATGATACGCTTTACTACTAGGATCAATGGGTAAAGGTTGTAGCTATTCTGGTTCTTCTTGTTCTTCTTTGTAGATCATTGACGAAAGGTCCTCTTTGAATATTTGCTCGTCTTTCATATCTCCCCACTTGGTAAAGATCGTGGGTTTGACTACCATGGTTACTGTTTGAACATGTTTGATCTCCTTTGGCCCTCCATAAAACTTTAGTGTTGGGGGAAGCATTCCAATGCAAAAGGCTTGATTGAAATGATAGTTTTTGTTACCCTTGTCAAGTACTTGGATCTTGGTATCATATTTAGGTACCTCAGTTGGTGATGGTGTAGTGGAGGATGAAGCTAGTGATGTTGGGTCAACGTATGAGGGGTGAAAATACATATCATTGTTAGGTATTTGCTAAATTTTTGTATACTTTTCCTCCAATTTAGCACAGTAATGGAAAGGTTCGGGGTCGACATATATGGTAATTTCCTTATTGTCATAAGGAAACTTTAGGCATTGATGGAAAGTGGATGGTACTACTTTCAAAGCATGAATCCATGGTCCACCCAAAAGGAGGTTGTATGGAACCTCAAGATCCAGTACCTGACAAGTAGTTTCTATGATTGTTGGTCCTATCTAAATAGGTAGCCTGATTGTCCCTTCTGAATTGCACTCCATGTCGTCATAAGCTATGATGGTAATGCTCTTGCTTTTCTCTATGACATCATTAGAGTATCCTAGTTGTTTTAAAAAATTTAAAGTACAAATTTTTAGCACCATTATCTTGAGTACCCTCTTGAATTTATGTTTGTGGAAACCCATCTCTAAATAGAGAGCTTGATTGTGGAAGGACTTTTGTGGAAGTTCTTTCTCATAAAAGACTAAATGATGGGTGGATGTGATATTGCCAACCATGGCTTGAAATTGATTAGCGTCAAGGGTGTTTGGGACCATCGTTTCCATAAGAGCTTTCTCCAATATCTCCTTATGTGATGGCGACAATTTTAGAAGGTCAAGTATGGAGATTAAGGCTAGAGTCTTCTTGAGTTGTTCCACAATGCTATAGTCATTTGATGGCTTACTTGTGGCTTTTACTGGGGGTGGTGCTCCTTGGATTATTACTCTTCCCCTTTGTGTAGTTACATTGCATTCGAGATTGGCACCAAATATGGTTACCACATGGATAGTATGATCCTCACAAGAGACATGTCCTAGAATGGTATCTTCACCATAAGAAAAGAAGGCCTTATGGTAATCTTGTTCCTTTCCCTTTTTGTTTCCCTTAGAATGGTCGGGGTTTGGATTTGTGTAAATCTTGAGGTCTTTGTTTCCAGGCTAATGTTCTATGTCGACCTCTCCCTTTTCGATTAGATATTGCACAATATTCTTAAGTCTCATGCAATTGTTGGTGGTGTGCCCCTTGATTTTATGGAATTCACATTGATCATTCTCATTGTACCAATGGGGTTTGAAATTTGGTTCTTCATAGTTTTCTTTGTCGTTGATTTTGATGAGGTTCTTGTTAACCATTTTATGCATGATCACTTCAAGGGATTCTCCCAATAGAGTGAATTTCCTTCGTGGTTGGTCATATTTTCTTGGTGGTATCTACTCATTATGTTTTCCTTGATTTTGTTGTTGGTTGTTAGGCTGGTTGTTCTATGGATAACTGAGTTGATTGTTCTACTGATAGTTGGGTTGGCTATTTTTTGGATAACCATGTTGTGTTGTTTGGACCTAATTTTGCGACATGTTGGGTATTTTCACATTGTGTACAACCTTAGTGTCAACTAATCCATCATTGGTTATGTTCTTATTTTTCACCCAAATCTTGGGCTTGTCATTTGAAATAGAAAGTTGATCTTTTGGGTTGTAAATCTCGAGTGTTCCTCTTGCAACAAGGGATCTTTTGATAAGTATACCTTTTTCAATGGTTTCCTCAAAATTGCTTGGACATAGTATCATGAGGTTGTAATTGATATCTGGATGCACATTGGAGATGGAAACATCAACAAGTTATTTCTGTGGAATGGGCCACTTGATTTTTCTCGCTTTGTGTCTCCATCATTGTAGGTATGAGGCAAACAATTCACCTTGACTTTGTTTGATTTTATAAAGGTCGATGATCGTAATATCTTTTTCTATGTTATACGAGAAATGGTTGACAAACTTATCTGACAACTCATCAAATGTTTTGATACCTAGAGGTAAACATGAGAACTAGTCTATAGCGAGCCCACTGAGGCTCCATGGAAAAAGTCTCATTAAGTAGGTGTCGTTTCATTGTAGTTCCATGCAAGATACCGAAAACTCATGTACATGCTCAATTGGATCTCCTTTTCTCCTATACTTGTCAATTTTTTGTATTTTAAAGCCTTTGGGGAAAGGTACCATGGATATGTTTTGATCAAATGGATATGGACAAATTTCTTGGAGAGCATAACTCTTCTTGGGTTTTCCAATTTGTATTTTCTAATATCCTTTGATTTAGTGTTTGAAGTTGCACATTTATATCAATGTTTGGTGTGCTTGTTTGAGGATTTTGGGTATTGTAAAATTGTTGTCCCATGACGTTCATTTGGTCATACACTGGATATTGTGTGTTTATGGGACCTTGAGGACCGTGTTGTGTATAATTTATGTTGGGTACTTGTAGTGCATAGGGTAGGTTAGGTCCTTGTTGTGTACCTTGGTATTGACCTTGAGTTGTTCCTTGGTACTAATTTTGCGGTCCTCCTTGTTGTTGATGATAATGATTTTGATGTTGGGTTTGGTGAACAAAGTGTTGTTGAGTTTGGGGTGTACTCTGATAGTTCATTTGTGGTACACCATGTTGATTTGTGTTTTGTTGAAGGTTACCTTGATGTTGTGTTGACGATATACCTTGTTGGTGTGGATTGTGTTGTTGAAGGGTACCTTGGTATTGTGTTGATGGTATGCCTTGTTGTTGTGGATTGTGTTGTTGAAGGGTACCTTGGTATTGCATTGACGGTACGCCTTGTTGTGGATGATTTGGTTGAAGGTTACCTTGATACTTCGTTGAGGGTAAACCTTGTTGTGGTTGATTTGGTTGAAGGTTACTTTGATACTTTGTTGAGGGTAAACCTTGTTGTGGTTGATTTGGTTGAAGGTTTCCATGGTAGTTTGTTTGTGGCACACCTTATTGTTGTGGATGATTTGGTTGAAGGTTACCTTGATATTGCATTGAGGGTAAACCTTGTTGTGGTTGATTTGGTTGAAGGTTGTGATGCAAACTAAACCTCTATATCTGCAAGTGAACTCTAAATGTCTTGGTTCAACATATGTGCAACAAACTCCATAACAAAGAATTTGCAGCAAAAGGTTTAAATCCACAACAATATATATATTAACCTACAAAGAAAACAAGAAAAACATCCATAGGATTTGCAAAAGGTAAAATTATTGAGCTTTTTCATTGAGTTCAAAACCAAAAATTACACCCATTTTTCACAGCCATGAACAACCTTCTCCCAAAATTACTACAACCCACACATGACAAAAACTAAAGAGCCCCAAAAAAAGAACGCTCCATAAAAAGGAGGAAACAAGCCAAAAAGAAACTATCTAGATAGACAGTCACCACCCCAAAATTACAAATTCATGAACAAGAAAAATTACAAAGTAACTAATTAACCGTTACACATCCTGCAGTCATGATAAGATTCAACAGTTACATCATCTTCCTTGCCTTTAAGAAGGTTTGAACCTCCTGGTTCAGAAAAATTAGTTTGCATTACCACAAACGTCTAGTCTTCAAAGTATTCTCTTGGGACTCCTTGACACAATCTGAGCTATCATCCAAGCTTCCAATCCATGTTTTTCTAGGGACGGGAGTCCAATACTAATTTCACCATTCATTTGGATGGATAAATCTAGGAAAAGTCCCCAAAGCAAAACTAGTGAAATAAACACTACTACAATCACTAATAGAATTGAAAGTATTTCCCTTGCTCCAATCACATTTCACATCATTCCTCTCAAACCGGAAAAGGCAATTAATATTGACTAAACTTTGAATCACATTCTTGGAAGATCTTTGATGATTGTGCTTATACTCCCACAACTCACTATCCCCTTGAGAATGAAGGTCACAGTCAACTGAAACTTCAACACCTATTTCTCGAGGTGCACATGTAATATTGTTAGTTGAATCTTGTTGCAGTTCTACATCAATTTTTGGTTGGATCTCATTCTTCAAATCATTTTCCTCTTTTTCTCCTAGAGTTTCCTCCAACTCTCTTCTTGGTGGAGCTAGAATTTTGTTTTTTTCTTCAAGCTCAAACTTGGCTTCTGCAAGAAGAGACAAAGTTGCCACTTAAGATGCTCCTTCCTCTTTCCATGGTTTTAAGAGTGTTTTCCTTCCTTCATGTTGGACCTCATAAGTGTTCTCTCTACCTTGATGGATTACATTATGATCATATTTCCAATGCCTACCCAACAAAAAATGGCATGCATCCATTGGTGCCACATCACAAAGCACTCCATCCACATATGAACCAATTTTGAAGGAAACAAGGAAAGATAACCAAGAAATATTATAGGGATTAGATTTTGGAACACAAGCAAGTTGTAATTTTTTAACCATCTCTATACTCACCAGATTATCAGTAGATCCACCATCTATGATCACCTTACATACCTTGTCCTTAAATTTGCATTTTGTTTGAAAGATGTTCTTCCTCTTCCAATCAACTTCAAGGGTTTCTTTGTCTCTAGATATCTGGATTCTTCTCAATATCAAGTTCTCTCCTGACTCAGCTTCAACTTCTTCTATCCAAGGTTCTTCCTCTTAGGCTACCATCACCCTTTTGGGGTTTTGAGGACAATCTATAGCCTTGTGGGCTTCATCACAGATAAAACACTTCATGGGATTCCACTCCCCAGGAGGTAGTTGTCCTCGTCCTCTACCTCTAAATCCTCCCTTTCCTTTGAAGTTGGTCTTCACATTCTTTCCCTCTTTTGAATCTTCACTTATGGTAGTTTCCAAAGAAACCTCTTTCTCTCTATTTTGTTTGCTATCATCCCTTTTACTCACTATTTTTTTTTCCAGTTTAGTTTCTCCTCTACCTTTAAGGAATATTCATAAGCTTCATCCATCATAGGTACTTTCAACAATGCGAGCTCATCCTGAAGTTGAAATTTTAGTCCATTGACATACCTAGCAGCTATTTTCCCTTCACTTTCTTTTATATCTGTTTGAATTTGAAGCCTCATGAACTGTTCAGTATAAGCCTGTACTGACTGATCCTTTTGTTTCAGATTTTGAAATTCTTTAAACATTTTTTGCTGATAATTAGAGGGTAAAAACCGAGCTTTGAAATGTTTCAGCATCTTAGGCCAAAGCCTAATCTTATTTTTCTCTTCTTTTCTTCTTGAAATCTGTATGTTTTCCCACCACAAGGTTGCATGTGACTTCAACTTGGATGCGACAATTTTCACTCTTTTTGGATCATCCTCATCAATATCCTCCATGTTGAAGTACTTATCCAACTCTTGGATCTAGTCTAGAAATAGATCAAGGTTGAGCTCGCCTTTAAAATATGAAATATCCACCTTTACTTTGGAACTTTGTATAGTCAATGCTTCAATAAGCCTCTCTATAGGGTCTAAAACCCTAACAACATTTACTAAGTTTTGTGGTTCCTCTTTGGACTCGTCCAATTGTAATCTAGTCTTAAGGGCCTCTAGCCTTCTAAACACTTCACCAGTGTTTCTTCGAGGGCCTACATTCCTCATGTACCTTCTTCCCCAATTCATGCAGACTTCCCTCTAGGCCATCGCGGTTTGCTCTAATACCAAAACTAATGCAGACTAAACCTCTATATCTGCAAGTGAGCTCTAAATGTCTTGGTTCAACATATGTGTAGTTTAAACCCATAGAAATATATATATATATATATTAACCTACAAAGAAAACAAGAACATCCATAGGATCTGCAAAAGGTAAAATTATTGAGCTTTTTCATTGAGTTCAAAACCATAAATTACACCCAATTTTCATAGCCAAGAACAACCTTCTCCCAAAATTACTATAGCCCACACATGACAAAAACTAAAGAGCCCAAAAAAAAATGCTCCATAAAAAGGAGGAAACAAGCCAAAAAAGAAACTAACTAGACAGACATTCGCCACCCCAAAATTAGAAACGCACAAACATGAAAAATTAGAGAGTAACTGATTAATCGTTATACATCTTGCAGTCATGATAAGATTCGACGGTTACATCAGGTTGCCTTGGTAGTTCGTTTGTGGAACACCTTGTTGTGTTTAATGTTGTGGAAATTGCCCTTGTTGATTTTGTACATTGTTAGAAGGGTCAATGTAGGAAGTGTGTTGGGGCATGTATTGCCCTTGTGATGGGTTACCACCTTACTGTTCCAATGGAATGTTCCCCATGTTTTACATTGTGTAATGTTGTGACATGTTTTGGGATGTGTTTTCTTAATACTGTTGTGCCACATATGCTTGTTCGATCTAAGATAATGGTCTAAACAATGGGTTATATGTGGGTTGCATTGGATCATTTTTTTTTTAAAGCAATGGTGGTATGTTGGTATTCACGATTGGTTGGGCGTCGCAAATGTTATAAGGGGGAAATCAAGAAGCATAAGAAAATCAAAATGAATGGATTAAACTAATCTAATTCAAACAAAGATTAAGATTCATACCCATTACTCATGAAATCAACAATACAAGATTATTGAATTCAATGAACTTAAGCAATGCAATCAAAGAACAAACAAATGAATTCACTAAACTATAATGTTACCCATCTCATGTCGAAGTGTATCTGTAGCAATGTTGAATTGTGTTGTATCGATACGAAGCCTCTATTATGCACTTTGCAAAAGCTCCAAAGTGGTGTGATGGTGATCAAAGACGTGTGTAAAATCTCTCAAGAAATCAATGATTAATTTACCATTACTTTGTTGCACAAAAGATGTCAATTCTCCGATCATTTTTTAGGATGAAGAGGATTGTTATATAGATTTTACAATTCGAGATGAACATGCAAGATTAAACAATGTTGAATCCATATCAATGGTTGAAAGTTGTTAAGAAGAATTAGATTGCTCAATTAGCTTATGTGATCGAATCAATTAAGGATGTTAATTGATCAATCAGAGGAAATAGATTGCATAATCAGTGTGATTGATGAAATCAATTTGAGTATTCAGTGGAATTCGGAAATAGATTGAGAAGTTAGTGGGATTGAAGAATAGATGGATTAGTTAGGAAATAGATAAATCAGTCAACCAATCAAAGTGAGGAATCGGTGGTTGTAATTTGCTCAATCATGAAAGTGGGTGAGGGTAATTAATTGAATTAATTAATTAAGCTTTTTGAATTTGAACATGCAATTCATGTTTAACTTTCACAAATAAAGTTGCATTTGTTTGTTTTGACCTTTTCAATGATGTTTGAATAATTTATTTAATTATTTAAGTTTAGGGGAAAGTGATTTAATTAAACTATTAAGTGATAATAATTTAATTGATTTTGGGAAATAGGGTAAATTAGTTACATAATTAAATAATTGATGTTATTTAATCAATCAAGAAGAATAAAGTTAGATTAGGACTTTATTAAATAAATGAAATTTATTTAATTAGTAAAAAATGATGAAAAAGTGAATTAATTAAATAATGTAATATTATTCAATTAATAGAGGAAATTAGGGTTTTTGATGAAATGCAGTGGTATTAGGTGATAATGATGTCGATGATGAGACAATGTCATTTAAAATGTGTGATATGTGTTAGGTCATTTTTACATGTCTACAAAACTTAATCTTTAAAACGTCAAACAAAAACAAGGTTGTGACAACCTATGCAGGGCCCAACACAATTTGAAAAACCATGGGAAGGAACAACCTTTTTAACTAAGGAAAAATTTACATGGGTGGACAAGGTGTTTTAGAGGGCGACGAAAACTATGGTAACACTTCAAAACCTAGTTGGTGAGAATCCAAGGCAATGAGATATGCTTTTGACACGGATTGAATTTGTTTTCAATTCCAACATCAATTAGTCTACTAGTAAGTCTCCCTTTGAGGTTATTTTTGAAAACAATCATAAGGGATTAGTTGATTGAATTGATCTTCCCAAGGGAAGATAGGTTAGCCAAAATGTAGTGGCCTTTGTGAGACATATAGGATGTGTAACAACGAGTTAATAGAATAGAATAAAAGACTTTTAACATCCATGAGACCAAAAGAAGGCCTATGGGATAGCGACCCCTGCTATTTTATCATTGTGAAGTGTTGTTCTCCTGCCGTTTAGCTTGAAAATGAGCTCTCCCATTCTGCCCACCCATTCCATGTTGAATAAATCTTGAAAATTTGTAGCTATTAACCCACTTATGTAGCTTCCTCTGATGTCACTGTAAGATTTACAATCTAGGATAAAATGTTTTTATGTTTCCACCTGCCCAGCTGCACAAAAGATACAAACCCTTTCTTCCCAAACTTCTTTGGGTCTTTTCCATCTCCACGTTTCACATTGAAGACGATGAGAGTTAGTCCTCAATTGTGCAATGAGAATATTTGACCTCCACAGAATATTTGCCTCTATATATGCCTTTTGTTGATGGTCCAAGTTGGGATTAAATTCTTCTACATAATACTTTTTCTTTCTCCCAACTGCTCTTGTCCACATAATCTTGCGAAATTTTTCAACCACATACAACTTTAATTCCTTACTATTATTAGAACACTCGTTCAAGTGAATGTTCCACTTGTACATCCACTTACAATTTTGTTTCATCTATGCCTTCTTTCTTTCCCCTAAGACACCTCTAAACACAACATTTGGCCACCAATGAGCTTCCATCTGCTCAACCTTTTTCAAATATCTCAAAAGACTCACCATAGCAATGGCCTTAATAGGAATTTCCCATGTTTCAACAAGAAGTATTTCATAGGGAACATAAGCTTTTAGTTTGAATTTGCTTGTGATCAAATGCTTTTGAATTCTCTCTATTTGTACCCACTTGATGTTAGAAGTATTGTTGGCCCAAATTTCACACCCATAAAGGACCACTGGTATAACTAACAACCCAAACAATATTTGAATAGTTTTTCAATCCCATAACTTTGCCTCTCTGCATCTGTTTTGAAGAGAAAAAGTGTTCTCCAACCTCCTAAAGTTCTTTTCCTTCTGCAAGTTTCCCAACATAGCTTGTTGTTGAAGTCAATTCCAAGGTATTTATACTCTGTTACTTCCTCTAGGATACTCCCTTCGAAATAATAGTCAAACTAATTTTTTTTCTTCTTAGAGAATACCATGATCTTGGTCTTACTAATGTTAACTTGCATACCAACATCCTTGCAGAAATGCTCAAGTGCAGCCAAATGTGCTTGCAACCCTTGAACAGATCTAGCAATCAAAATAAGATCATCAATGCATAAAAGAAGTTTTACAACATACACTCCTTAAGGAACCCCTTCTCCACCCTTCAAATTCAACCACTCCTCAAGCTTATCAATATATAGGCCAAAGAGAGTATGAGAAAGAGGTAAACCTTGTTTAACCCTAATGTCACTCCTAAAACTTTCTGAAGTACCTGCCTGAGTTCTGATTTTTACCCGAACTTCTTCATAAAGCCTATGGATAACAGCTCTAAAATGCTCAGGAATGCCAAGATCTTTCATTCTATCCCACAACTTTTGCCTGGGCACTGTGTCAAAGGCCTTCCTAAAGTCCACAAAACAACAAAAGGCTTCCCCTTTCTCATCCCAAATCTTTTCAATGATATGCCTTAAAGTGATGCCATGATCAATTGTTGAGTGTTTTGGCCTAAAACCCGCTTGCCCCTTTGCTCTCTTATTTTTAATTTATGCCCATTTGTTGATTTTGTACTCAATCATGTTGCCAAACAATTTTGCAAACAACGGGTTGATCATAATGGTATGATAATTAGATGGGTTGTTAGCATCCCCACTCTTGAATAGGGGAATGACTAAACTGGTTATCCAATCTTTTGGAAACCCACACTGAATGATGTTAAATATATGCATAATGTGAGGAGCAATGATTTCCACCCCCCACTTTAGATACTTAGCTTGAAGCTCAACCATGTCTCTTGCCTTGCCTATCTTCAACTTTTTGATACCTTCTTTAACTTCTACAAAGTGAAAAGCTTTGTTGATGTGTTTACCCTTGGAGGCTCATCATTCCCTACATCTTGCTCATATAAGTGTTTTGCATAATCAAACCATTGAGTCGAGGTGATGTTATTCTTCGTTTCCTCCTTTGTTTGAAGCTCTTTCCAAAAGAGCTTTGGGTTGTTCTTCCCAAGATATAACAATTCTTCCCGTCTAGCGCTCATGAAACCTATTTTTTTAACTTTTACCATTTGCTTGTATAATCTTGTGTTTGCATTTTCTTTACCTAGCTGCTTGCTTGCTTTCCTTGCAGCTTCACATTCCTCATCAAACCATGCATTTGCCGGAAATTGACTTACTTTTTTCCTCTTATTCTTTGCCCTTTTGTAGCCATCAAGAGCCTCTTGAATTTTATGTGTTAACTGATGACTTTATAAACCTTGTAGTTGATTCCTTTCTTGCTGCATTAACTGCCCTAAAGTTTTCACAAATATGTTACAATTTTCTTGCGTTAAAAGAATTTTGCCCTTTTTTTTTCAGTTTGATGAGCAGGCTGCTCTTATCTCATAGATTGGTAGCTTTTAGGCCAGGACAACAAGAGACAAACATGATTATGATCAGACTTTAAGTCTTCCACAGGTTCCTCAACCACAACTTTCATTATTTTGCAAACAAGGTTTTGCGAACAAATAACATAGTCAACAACACTTGCCCCATTATATGTTTTACATGTGAAATTACCAGAGTTCATCCAATGGCCCATTCCATTACAAATAACTAGATCAAAAATGCCATAGAAGGCAAGTAACTCTTCGCCAAAATGATTGATAACCACTCTATCCTTCGAGCACCTTGCCCAAAACTGATTATCTTTTTCTGTTAGCCAAAGTGGATTGTTATCTTCTTTGTTGCACAAGCTACACGCTTGCTCATTGGTTGTCCTTGCATTAAAATCACCTACTAAAAGAACTTCCCCCTGCTATGAGAAGAGAAAATATCTTTTTTGAGAGCTACATATGGGTTCTTACCATCTAGGCCATTCTTTTTATAAGTTTTTGACCCTTGCAGGGTGAAATAACATGCTGCAATTATGATGAGTTTGTTATTTTCTGAGATTTTAAACCATATATATTGCTTATTTGGGTCTATTTTTTCTAAAAGCTTCTTCTATTAGGACCAAAATACCACCTTACCCCTTGCCATTACCAGCTGCCTCATTCCAAACTGCAAATTTTGTATAACCTTCAAAAATAGGTGACTTGCAACCCTCACGTTCATGTGTTTCAACAAGACATATAATGACTCTCCCACCAGCAATCGGCCCTTGTAAGATACAAAACAGCTACAAATAACCAATGAACAATGTAAAATAAATGCAGTTTTGTATCAAATAGAAACGGTGTATCAAGTGGGTGAACAAATCATAGGTTTACTTATGTGAAGAAAGATTCCTCGAGACACTTACAATAAATTGAAGCCAAAGAAAATTGGCCCTTGTAAGATACAAAACAAAATAATGAGAATGCTTCTTTTTTTTTATTGAAATAAGGTGAAAGCAGATTTCGAAAAAGAATGAGGAGAGGACAGTCCAAAAGGACTGTACAAGAAAGAAAAGAGACTCAGCATCTTACAAGGCAGAGCAGCAGGTAATTTTGATAGACATCGATCCTATATTTAATGTTGCAGATTTGAATCCCTATCGTGTAAATGATGAAGAAATTCAAGAGGAAAACGTGCCAGGAGAATAAGCCAAACATTTGCCATGTTGAAAAAGGGGTAGATTGAAAAGGTAGCAGACATAAAGGTTGATCCTGCAAGATCGAAGAATTACAGAATCAATTTGGTTTACCTGACTCCAACAAAATGTATTTGGTAAAATGGCATGGTCACTGAAGAGGAACTCATGTAGTTTACACAATCAAATTCTTTAGAACTAGGAGGTTCGAAAATTCGTAAAGATGGGGAGGATGATTTATAACTGACTATTAAATGTTGTGACTTCCACTTCCCGTCGGTTAGAAACATTCATATATGCTAGAAAATTGTTGTTGTGTCTGCCGTTTCTGGGAAATGTAGCTTCTGTAATGTAATTTGTTGGGGATATTGCCCAGTTTAGAATAGGGATTTTGTTTATTGGAAGTAGTAGGTTCCTGTAAAGCAGGAGTTTTTGGTCTGGTCTGGGAAAAGACTTTGGTGAGAGAAGGTACTCCGTTACAGTCCAGAAATAAAAAGATTTTTTGTGATTCTATTTTAATCTTTTCTATAATTGCAGCTAAATGCTTACACTGCATAAGAGAATAATTTGCATCATCTACAGCATGAATTCAATTCTTTCGTTGCATAGCGTAGAGCTTTCCTTCAAATACTTTAGAGGAAAGACGACTTTTGAAGACAACAAATAATTACTGGGTGATACATATTGGTCAATAGAGACCAGCATCCTATAGGATATGACATATAAGACCAACTTCTAAGAGGTCCTCCAAAAAGTATACATCCTGGAGTTTAAATCATTTCATTGTATGGTGTCTATAATCTTTAGAAAGCAAAGGATGCCGAGACCAACTTCTTGGAGGGTCCCCACAAAGTATACATCCTAGAGTTTGACTCATTTCATTGTATGGTATTTGTAATTATTAGCAAGCAAAAACATATGATCTTTTTGGCAACGTTTCCTTCCTATAGTCTGTAAGTGAAACAAATGCATTGCATATAGAAGTCGTCTAATAGACTATGCTAATGCTTTGGATATATAACAGGTCAAAATTTCAATGCCTTGGGTGTACCTTGATTTCATGTTTCATGAGTTGAGAATCATCAACAGAAACCTCTAGAGGAAGTCTCTCTAGGTCATCATCCACCTGCTGGAGAGGAATAGCAACTGTTGCATACCATGCAAATTTCCATCCATGTTAAATTGAGAATCTACATTACAATGAATCCTATGAAACATCATAACATTGAAGATTAATGAGGTGAACAGACAAGTCCCAAATTCCTTTTCAAAGTAATTGTCCATGGAATTAATTTCTTTGCTTGAATCTATTTTGTTAACATAGAAATGAGAACTCCTCAATATTATATTCCCTTTTTCTGTCATGGTCCACTTCAAATACATTCAGTTTTTTGATAAAAGCTTTGTGTCATATTGTATGATTCATAGAAAGTATATGTGTGTATGTGTATATAAGGAATGCACATGCACTATACATTCTCTGTAAAATGACCAAATATAATTGATTCCAAAAAAAGTCTCACACTATGCCGATGCTTTGGATTCATTGCTAGTCAAAGCTTGACTGCCTCAAGGGTGTAGCTTGATATCAGCTATCACCATTTGGACCAATATCTTTGCATAATTTGTTGTTTCAAATAATTAAGGTTCCTTAAATGGTAGCTCCAGATATAAGGGGTCATAAAATCACTTTGATTGATCTTTATAGTCACACTCTCACACGGGCATTTTCCAGCAGTCTGGCCTGTAAAAACACACCAGCATAATGAGGATCAAATGTGAATTCCTCGTTGTACTTAAAATATAAAGCACTGAATCTTTGTTTATCAGAGAAATGAAAATATTGTTAGATGTAAAGAAAAACAGGCCAGGCATTGAAGAAGAAAGAAACTCTGTTTTGATAGAAATACATTCAAATTTATATGCAAAGGAAAACATCTGTAAAACTTCCTAGTTTTTCAATTTGGAAAGAGTAGATCATATTTACATCCAAAGTTATTCACACTATCCAAATCAAAAAGACAACTGGCCAACTTCTTAAATTTTATGGCTTGTTTCTATTATTCTAGCAACTTAAAAGGAAACACCGTCCTTGTTTCTTGTTTGCTTTCATGCAATTATTTGTGTTGTCATGTAGCAGTAAGCTAGTTTGCACTTGCTCTCATTACCACTCTAACTAAGAAGCTTGCTGTCAGTTTACTTGTTTGGTAGCCTAGGTGCAGCAGAGCTTAAAAATTGTTGGCATCACTGTGACCTTTTCTAGCATAACATGATGAAACAACCAATTCTCTCTTTACCAACCGATTATGCGGTTCAAGTCAAAAACATTCCCAGATAAAACTTCAAGTAATTTCCCTTCCCAAATATAACAAATCAAGAAAATTAAGAGTTGCACCTCAGAGCCCTGAAAAGAAGTTCTACTCTTTCCTGCTTTTAGTTTGTGTCTTTTACTCCACTCCATTGGTGTCACCTGCAAAAACAGAATATGTGGGTCTTCAATTTTAGAATCTCTCAAAGAAATCAATGAAGCAGTATGGATGTGCTACTTTAAACAATGGAAAAGATGAGAAGGGCGGACTGTGCACTTTCATAAACACTGAGTAAAAGAAAGAAGCATGAGTGGAAGCATCTGAGTAAAATTCAATAACCACCTTTAGGAATAAATGCCTGCAGTCCTAACTAGCACAGACCTATATAAACCTATGTCTGATATTTTGTTTAATAAGTGGTGCTTATGGCCGTTTGGATCCCTCCATTTGGGGACCCTTCATACCCCATCTTTTCCAAACCTTTTTCTACCTGTGGAATCGATAAATACCTACACTTTCATAAACTTGACCATAGGTGAAAAATAAGCAGTTTGGAGCCTGACCTGATCTGGTGTAGTAACTATTTATACACTTGTT
This sequence comes from Sequoia sempervirens, assembly GCA_007258455.2. Taxonomy (NCBI): domain Eukaryota; kingdom Viridiplantae; phylum Streptophyta; class Pinopsida; order Cupressales; family Cupressaceae; genus Sequoia; species Sequoia sempervirens. Next base: position 30,345 of record VDFB02166457.1, on the reverse strand, counting down.
CCAAGCATGATCATTTGGTAACAAATTCCATATATCATATTTGAGCAAATATTGTATTTGGAAACAGAACTGAGCTTGCATCATTTATCCATGTAATTGCATATTTTCTTGATAAAACAAAAATTATGTTTTGTGATAGATCATATTACAACATGTAACATGAAATTGCATTTAAGTACCCATATTTCTATATACTCTGGACACACTCTTCAAATGTGTGCATGTGCAATCTCGCAAATGAGCATAACCATGTGTGCACATGACCACACACATACACAACCCCACAAGAACATGCATGAGAACATACACCCACACCACACCCTTACACACACATGCATACCCACACACACTACCCAACCACACATGCCTGTTTTTTTACTTGCATTCATTGTTTATGTAATCATATTCCAAGTGTAATTTAGCATACTGTAGTACTAATGGTGATCAATATAACAGATGAGAATTTGATACGGTAATTATTGCTATAGGAATGTGTTTGTGTGTCTACACAAGAATTCCTCGTGTCCTTCCTATGAGAATGAAAGATGTCCCATATACATTATAGAAAACCCATACCAAATGTGATTTAGCATATGTCAGTACTAATGTGGTGATCAAGTTAAGGGATGAGGATTCTATATGGTAATTGTTGGTACAGGAACGTGTTTGTGTGTGCACACATCAGTTCTGCCTGGGTTTCTGTCTATGAAACATGAAAGACATCCTATGTACATGATAGAAAACCTGGGCATACCCCAGGTCATTGGATACTTTCCAGAGGTTGTCTAGGACATCTAAGACCTGTAATTAGTACCAAATACATGTACTTGTGTTGAAGCTTATTGTGTTTACTGGCAAGTTATGTATCATTGCCCTCAAGCAACAACTATAAGTAGCAAACAAACAGACTTATAGAAGATTAGATATGGAGCATTAGTGCCTTACATGCAAGATTCCCTCGCATGCTAAAGACCCCTCCAGATCGCCAATGATTCTCGATATCCTGACCTCCAAGTTCCTTTGTATTTCCTTCAGATTACTTTTGGCAATTTCAATGGATTCCAAGATATTTACTATAGCTGGTAAAGCAAGCTCATCGCTTGTAGAACTTATATTATGTGAGATCTCCTGTTGTATTGCCATCAATTTCTGCCCTGTTGCCACAACATAACGTTGTAGCTGGAATGTTTCTATGAGAAACAACTCTTTTGCTGCAGTTTGTTCTCTTGTTCTAGGATCAAGAGAACAATTTACAGTTCCCAGTGGATCTTTGTTATGCTAGCATCATAAATTTATTGCAATGTCAGTAAACCTCTAGCAGCAGGTTTCTCAAAATTTTAAAACTTCAAATGATAAAAAGTATTACACAAAAAACAAACAGTAAATCAATATGCAGAGACAAGTATCGTACACCCAAACCATTACAAATTAAATATTATGTCACTGAGCAAGGTGTAGACAACTGATTCTGGCCATGAGTTGATAAAAACTCAATATTTGTACTTTCAATAAATAGCAGAACAGTTTATCCTAGTTATGAAAGCTTACCATTCGTTTACATAAGTCATCAATTTTTTCTATAAGTGACTGATATCTCTTTAGTTGTTTCTTGAGTAAGTGAATTGCAGAAATAGGTGCCCATGTTAATTGCACTTGCCAATCTTCATTGTCATTTTCTGTTTGGATCATTATTCGTACATCTTTTATTTTTGGTAAATTGGACATTTCCTGTTTGCTTATTTTCTCTAGCTGTTCTAGCTGCTGCTCAAGTTCTTTGACCTTTGAAAAAACTGCTACTGCTTGGACATCCTTCTTCCAGGATGAATCTCTTTTAAACAAAATAGAAAATATGAATATTAAGGGTGAAGAACTGAATGGATACAAGAATAAGAAAACCATGAATGTACTAGAAAGGCTTTGATAAGAAAAATATTCAGAGCGTGTTTTACTTGGGTGTTACTAAACTGATCAGGAGCATTCCCTCTAACAATCACCAAGTAAACAAAAATCTCAATGGTACTTACGAGAACATTCTTACCCAATTAGCACATTCAAGGAAGCCAATTCATCAACAGAGGCATTGGAATTTCTATGTAATTTTGTATCAGAAACGGATTGAGTTAGAGGCAAGTTGTTTTCAGAAGCCTGCAAACATGAAAATAAATATGTATGAATTACATAATACAAGAATTCCTTATATAAAATGCAATCTTGAGAGCTATTATAAATGATAATCATACGTTTTGTGCCTATCATTAGTGGGAAAATTTGTTTGCATGTTCCAGCAGCCAGAAAAGTGTCGATGCATTATATTATGGAGAGTTAAGCATTAGCAGCATTCTCCACTACAATTTGGTTGGCTTAAATTGCACTTCTGAGCAGAATTTTGACTTACCTGCCTTTGATTTTTCCTTTCTGAGTGACCATCTCTTGACTGCTCCATTTTCATCACTGTTGAACACTGACCACTAATGATAGCTTTCCCCTTTGAAAGTGCGTTGCTTCTTCGGATCAAAAATCTATTCTTTGTGCTCACAGAGTTGTGTCTTGTGTCATTTCTTAGCATCAAAACATGATTCCCTGCACTAATAGAGTTCATTTTGGTGTCATTCTTACAATCACCAGAGACCCATTGTTCTTCCTGTAATTCTGCAGACTTTATCATGTCATCTGTATGATGCTTGTTCACTAAATTCTGTGTTTCAAGGGAATCATTCCTATGCTTGTCCACATCATGTTCCTTGTTTAGAATGCATGCATCAGGTACTGAGATATCTATTTCTTCTTGACAAGTCTGAGACATACTGTACTCTACTGAATTTTCAATTTTCCCTTCTGCAGTGTGAAGCAAGTTCTTTACTGTCCTTAGCTGACAACCAGCTTTAGAAACCTTAGCAGCCTGCCCAATGAGATCATTTAGCTTCTTTTCATGGTGATTCTCCCTCTCCATCATGTGATCCTTTGCTCGAGCAATCATTTCAGACAAATTTTCCACTTGGACACAGGCAACATCTGTGGTGCTTTTTGTGCAAGATTCATGCTGTTCAACCACAGGATCCACTGAACAATCTTGTGAACCATTTATCTTTTTAATTGTCTCGGATATAATCTTTTCTTTAGATTTTCTTTCTTGCTCATACTGCATCTGTACTTGAATCATTTTTGCTTCTGTAATAGCTAACTTATAATCCTTGTCTTGAAGCTCATTTTCTACCTCCTCTAGAACTTTGATTAATATGACTCTATGTTCTCTCTCTCTCTCTCTCAACTTCCTTTTCACTGCCTTGAGTTCCAACTGCATTGCCTCGGCATCCAATTCAGAAGGTCTGAGATGGAAATTATGAGAATTTATTTTATTACAAAGCTTATTCTGATGCAAATCCAGCATTTCTTTCAGTAGTTCTAAATCATGATTTTTCTCAACCAACAAAGTTTCCAATGCTAATTTTTCTTCCCTTGCCTGCTTTAGATTGCGATTAAGAATTTCAATCTCTGATTGTAATTTCTCTGTACCTCTTTCCATGTTAATCAAATGCCAATTAAGAGCCTCCATCCTGTCATCATTGACTCTATTCTGTCTTGAAAATGCATCCAACTTCTGCCAATGCTTCTTACCAAGCCGGGCTGCATGTCGCGCTTTATCTAGTTTTATCCAATCTTTAAAGCCATTTTGCACTCTTGGTGTCACTTACCACAACAAAACGAAAAAAGAATAAGCTTCATCATTGATAGTATATATCATGATCACCATCACCAATTTCTTTCCCTTGAAGTGAATTGCATTATTTAAAACTACAATATCAAGCATTCAAAGCAAGAAATTTTGTGCAAATGTGACTAGGAAGTACACAGAATGCAGCTACATAAGATGCATAGATTTGTGGGAAGGAGGGATCACAGCACGCAACTCAGTTGAACAAAAATGAAAAGAGATAGAGTTATGAAGGCTACCAGAATCCTTATTCTTTCTTTGAAGAAATTGTTTAGATGTCTCTGTATCCCTGTGTTGTACAAGGTGGTCCTTGAAAACTGGAGATTGGGATTTTAGAGCATCAATTTCAGCTTCGAAACAATCTCTCACCTCTACTAGATCTTTGCTTCCACTGCGTGAACAGCCCAACTGGAGCTTTTGTGAACATGGGCTCTTTTCACTCTGACCCAAATGCAATAAAATACTTGCCTCCAACTCAGTTAATTTCTCTTCATACCTGCTAATCTTATGTTGCAAGTACTCTACCTGCCTTCCATACTTGATATGCAAACTCCTTATCTCCTCGGCCTGCAATCTTTTCATTTCTGTGTATAGATCTGATCTAGAATCATCCCCAGTTGCTAATCTGCTTCTCAACCTCCAACGATGCTTTGCAGTGCTGTCTTTCTTCCCTTCGCATATTCTCCTCCACCTTTCAACTTCAAATTCTGCTTGCTTTCTCAAGGCGTTTGATATCTTGAGCTCTTTCTCAAGTTCCTGATTTTCTTTGGCATCTGCATTGGATCTTTTTAACATCGCAGACATGACTTTTTCTCTCTCCTGCACATCCTTTTCCAAATGGGCAATTTCCAATGAAAGCCTGTGTATGAGAGCCTTTGCATCTCTCTGCTCTTTGAGAATGATCTGACGTTCTATATTATCTGATTCAAGTTGTCTCAGGGCAAGACCCATCTCAGCCTTCATTTGTCTTTGATTGGAAACAAAATCTATGAAAGCAGCTTTGTGCCTTCGAAATTCGGCCTGGCGTTCCTCTGATTCCTTGGACACCTTTTCTTCCAACTCTTGAGCAATGGCTTCTGCTCTATTAAGCTTTTGCTGGAGTTGATTTCGCTCGACCTCGGCTGCTTGCACAGTAGCCATCACTAGGAACTCCTTCTCGCCAAGTTTCTCATTCAAATCAGAAATCCTCTGCTCCTTCACTAGACATTCTGAACAACAATTTTGCCTGTCATCAACATCCACGATACTTATTTGCATTTGTGTGCGGGCTTGAAGAAGTTGAAGGTCTTTTACAACAGCTTCTATCTGCTGCCTCAGAGTCTTTCTTTCATTCTTCCAGTTGTGCTCCTGAGTGGCAAACATTGCAACTACTTTTTCATTAGCCTTGGCATCCTCTGCCCTTCGCTTCTTCATCTCATCAACCTCTGCTTCAGCCTTGGCAACCTTGGCAAGGATTTTAATTTTCTCTGATTTCCATTCCTTCTCATCATTTTCCTCTGTCATCTTCCAAATAAGCAATCCTAGCAGTTGAGTAGTTCCTCTCAGAATTTCTTCAATTGCCGCCTTGGAGCTGCCACTGCCATTCATTGGTAGATCCATCATCTTCTTCCTTGCACCCAACAAGTTAAGAGAAGCCACTGCACAAACAACCCCAAAGTAAATGGGAAGAAACATTTGCTCATCTTTATCTGCAAGGTACAGTGACAGTGACTTCTTCTGTCCAACATCCTCCATGTTCCTCAGCTCTACCACCATTTCAGAGCTTTCATGCGCCTGCTTATAGAACACTCCCTTACAAAAACTGTCGCTCAACAATTTTCAATTTTCAGAAGCCTCATTCACTAATCACTACCATAAAACAATGCCCAAAAATGTAACATTGCTCATTTCCGTTAGTTGGGTATTTGGAGGTAGCATAAACTACGCAAATATTCAACTTTTTCCACACAAAATGGCGAATAAAGCTCTAGCAGAGCTCATTCAAGGCGGGAGTGGGAGTGAGAAAATATGAAAAGGAGCTGCAAAACCGCAGCATGGGTTCAACGATTCAATCCAAACAGATGGCAATTTTAATTGTGAGAACAATGCATGTCAATGGCAGTGGCAGAGGCGGTGCCGATCATATGGTTTGGAGTTTGGCCTCATGGGCCTCTGCCCTTGACGGCTGAGCAAACAAAACAGAAGAGTGTTGGTTTGGCAGTTGGCACGCTTAAAGGGGATTCGGGAATATCATAGAGCATGCCGGCTGTGCAGCTCGAGTGTGAGTGTGCTTCAAATAAGTCCCCTGGCTTCATAAAATTATATATGTGTTGGAAAAGTACAGAAAAGCAAAACATGGAAATACAAGAATCCATGAAACGAGGCCAAGGACACACTACCAATGGGTCCCAATGGACCCACTCCCAATGGGTCCAATCAATGAATTTCGCTACCTCTGCTGTAGTTTACTTCAACGTGTCATGCATTCTGGGAGTGTTGTCCTTACAGAGTATGTAAGGCCAGAAGAGTTTAACCAGCTTGTATGTAGTACGGTTTAGTTTCAGTCAACAAGCCTAACCGGCAACAGCATAGCTCTCACACGGTCTGCATGTTAATTTAAAATTTTTAATAGCAAATTATGTATGGCCTATTCAATTTCAACAACGTGCCGAGGGTGAACTCACTCAGCCTGAGTGTCTCCATTACAATTACTGATATGGGTTGTTCTCTTTCATTTTAAGGGCTCTAAAATTCTTTTAAAGGTTGGGCTTTAAATGAATATTAGTAAAACTGAAGTTATGATGTAAAGGTGGTGTTTTAAGTTCAATTTTCACGAGAAATTCAAATGGGAAACGTGTAGAATAAAAAGAATTCAAGGGGGCTGGAAAGTTTTATACTTGCTACAAAATTAATGTAGGAGTGGAATTGTAAAATCAATAGAATCCCATTCGGTCTTACTTGTCACTCCACTGATCTTTTATGAGTGTGGAAATTGGGGTAGTAGCATGTTAGATAAAAAATGGAGGCCGGTGGGAAAGAATTCAAAAATATTAATCATAAACAACCTCAAAACTAAGATTTCAAATCCATATGAGGTTTATTAGTTGAAACATGCATTTTCCTTTTAAAAGCATTGGTGATGGTATGGTTGTTAAGCTATCTAAATAAAACTCAAAATATGGAGAACCACAATTGGCCTAGACTAGTTATTAAGGAAGAGTTAGGCAGCAAAAAGAACAAATGTATGAAACAAAACATGTGGATCAATAAATGTGATATTAATTTGCACAAATGTCCAAATACCAATGAAGAAATTAAAAAAGTATGTCAAAAAAATTCAAGACTACCAATTTGACAAATCAACTTGGTTAAAAGAAAGCTTATTATATCAAAGAATTTAACCCCACATGGAACCATGATGAAAAGCTTTTACATAGGATTCAATATTAAGTGGAAACCAAAAATGTTGATAGCACAATTAAGAACTAGCTCACATCATCTTAGGTGTGAAATTAGTAGATGATCAATACCTAATGAGGAGTGGGAAATGAGAGCATGACTATTTTGCAACAAGGGTGTGATGGACAAAAACTAGCACTACATCATGGAGTGTTCAACCGACATTAACATATGTATATCAACTACAAAGATACCCTAAGAGTAGACAATCTAAACACCTTATTTGATGAGGTAAGGTTGAGCAAAGCAACTAACTTTTTGATCAAGATCCATTGCAGATCTAAAACCAAAAGGAGTTTGCAAAGATTATAAAGCTTTGATGCCATTATGTCTTGGGGTGAGGCTTGTGTGGTGTTGTTTTGTTACTAATCTTGGTCCCATAGGTCGCTTTGATCTTGTGGACATAATTAAAGAAAGTAATTCATTCATTAAACCTATCATACCTACAAGTTACCCACAACCCATTATAATAATGGAAAAGGTTTAAGAATAATTTTGCTAACTCAATTCAATTGGAAAAATTTGTATACCCGTGTTATTTCCATTTAATTTTGTTTCTTGTTTTAAGAGAATATTTTAATAATTACATATTTAATAAATAGTGTAAATTTTATGTGAAGTTTGTCTTATTTCTCTAGCCGATGGTTATCTCCATACACATATATATAACTCCTTATATGGGATAGGATGGTGGTGGGCAAGACAATTGGCATGAGATTGATACGTGTAGAGTAATTAGTTGTAATTATGTCGTTCCTTCTCATTGTTTAGGGATTGATTGTGGTGGTAGTGTCCTCATTCTTCTCATTATGTTGGTGTTTTCTATGGGTGGAGTCTAGTCATGGTGTCTGGTGTTGGTGTTTTCCTTTAGAGGGGTAAAATGGCTAATAGTGAGCATGGGAAGGGAAGAAGGTGGTAGGTCCTCCGATGAAGAGGAATAGGTGGGTTTATGGCAAGGAGCTAGTGGTTGCTTTTATGGGATTTGTAGATCAAGAAATTTGTGACTCATGCTCAAAGAATGGATGGTTCATATTTGGGAATTAGCCACAGAGTTGGATGGGTTGCCTAGGTGAGTATATGCATGACTTTGGGAAATTTTTATTGTATTTAGGCTATTCTAGAGGGCATTGGAATACATTTGGTGTTGCATAGTCATTATCTTGTGTGACCACACTTTCTACTATGACTTGCTCTTATCTCCTACATGGCGATATTGGTGGCATTGTTCACTAGGCTGAGGATTATCTCGATTATGTTCTAGAGCATCTTCACACTATCAAGAGGCAATTTTTTTGGTAAGTTGTTCAAACTAATGCTAAGCGGATGAAGGTTTTTTCTTCCAATGGAAACAATTTCCTGGTTCTCTAATTGTTGTGATCTGGTGGAGGTTGAGATCATTGGTGATGGTATACAATCCCTAGGAAAAAAAATGTATGTGATAAATATAATTTTGTTTTAGTAGTGGGGACTAGGCTTCTGTAATTTGCTAGTGCCCTATTTAGGTTCTCAAACATATATAATATTAATGGTAGTTAGAGTTCAAGAATAGCTATGGTAGTGGCTACAATCGTTTTGTATGCATGGTAATATAGGGTTTGATTTTTTTTATGTTTGATACCTCATCAACTAGTTATTTTACATATGGCTTCAACCTAGACACTAAGGTATGCCCCAAATTGTGTTGGTTACTTGACCTAAACCAAGTTTTATTAACATATATATAGACATTTTTTTGTATACAAACTATTTTACATTCATTATTACACCTACCATAATTAGGGCATATAAAAAATTTATTGTTCATGTAAACACCTAAATTTGACTAACTTGTTTCTTCCAAAACATCATCAATTTTTGTCATTTTTCCTCATCAATTTGTCTTCTAGATTTAATTAAATAATTTCATTATTTAATTAAATTCACATCATTTCCCCTCCATCCTTACAATTAAATAATTTTAATTATTTAATTATTTAAAATTCAAAATTTCCCTTCATTTCTACATTAATTAAATAATTTTGAATTATTTAATCAATTCATCTATTTCATCATTTTCCTCTATTAATTATTCCTCTCTTGCAAATTAATTTACTTAATTTATCTTCAATTAATCTTGTCTGATTCTTAATAATTGAATAATTATTTATAATTACTTAACTAAACTAATTGTTCTTCCAAACATTATCTTCTTTTAAAAATAAATAAAATTATTATTTTATTTATTTTTCCCTTTGCACATGAGTTAAATAATCATTTTATTTAATTTTTTTATTAATTATTCATGCATTTTCCACCTCATCAATTAACTTCCATTCACTGCGAGTCCACTTTTCAATAAACTCGGTCTTCTAACTAATCTATTTGGTCTCACTAACAATCACTCGTACTTATCTCATCAATAAATTCTCTTAATTGATCCATAGGGTTAGCTAGCTCAAATCATGCAATTAGTTAACTCCTCATCTCTCTCAATCAATTCCTCTCAAGCATTCTCATCCATTGATATTTTCATTCTTCCTTTCAATCTCAACCACTAGTTGATATCACATGAAATCTATAAAATGAGCCTTGATCCATCTCATTTATAACTATAAATCTCTCCAAAAATTTACATATTTTTGTTATCACTATCATTATCTAAGTGCTTTGTGCTAAAATTTGAGAGCAATCATAACACCCTTCTTCAAGGTGCAATTGGAGAGCAATGGAGCTAAGCAAGGTCATTGTGTACCATTGTTATTACATGTTTTCTTTATTTTGTTATGCAATTTCCTTATGCTTCAATGATGTGATGTGAGTTGATTGTGAATTTTTTATTATTGTTGTTGTTCATTTTCATAGTCAATTTTCAAGTCATACGGTTCAATCATCCCAAGTGATTTCTATGAGTGTAAGGTCAACCCCACATCCATGGACTCAACCCTAAATTTTTTGAATTTTCAAGTTCAAATTTGGTAGATTCTCACCTATTCCACTAGTGTTTATGAGTTTACTAGACAATTTTATTTTCATGATTTAATGTTGCATTCTTGTATTTAAGGTATTCATTTTGCATCCTCACATTCAATCATGCTCTCTCATCCTAGTAGCATTTAAATGGTCAATAAGGAAAACACTTTAATTTTGTACACTAAACCAAATCTACATATTCATTACATGGCATTGCTTGTTGTTAATCAATATTTCATACATTTTTATAGGGGTTGACTTATGAGAGCATGTCCCCTTATGACATATCAACAATCCTCTAAAGGTATTTCCATATACTGCTAATCATTAGAGTAGACAAAGTTGAATTTTAATCAAATATAGATTATGTATAGAATCACCAAGATCGTCTCTATGCAAAAATGATCATGAGTTATGAACTTGATATTAGATAGTGTACATGCCCTACATAGAATCCAACACATTATATAGACATAAAGGCATCAATTAATGGTCCATGATAGTCAAATCTAAAATCTACATCAAAGTTACACATACTTTATTATTGATCCAAATACCCCTATCATCTTTGCTTTACTTTCTTATATTAGCATTAGTTACAAAATTAATCACATGAACAATTATCATTTAATTAATCAAGGTTAATTTATGCTTGTGTATGCATCTCATTTAATTAGCCTAGATTAAGTTTAGGGGAAGTTTATTTTCCTTTTTCATTCTTGGTGAACCTAATCAATTCTACATGTCCTAACTTCCAATCACATGAACAACTATCATTTAATTAATCAAGGTTAATTTATGTTTATGTATGCATCTCATCTAATTAGCCTATATTACATTTAGGGAAAGTTTATTTTCCTTTTACATTCTTTGTGAACCTATTCAATTCTACATGTCCTAACTTCCCTTAGGTTTTTCCTTCATACAAGGGTTTTTGATCTATATTTTTATTATTTTCACATCTCATTTCATATTTTGTTGTCCCCTTTTTTATTGTGCTTTATTGCATTATGAACAACCACCATTTAATTAATCAAGGTTAATTTGTGCTTGTGTATGCATCTAATTTAATTAGCCTAGATTAATTTTAGGGAAAGTTCATTTTCCTTTTACATTCTTGGTGAATCTATTCAATTCTATATGTCCTAACTTCTCTTAGGTTTATCCTTCATACAAGGGTATTTAGATCTAGATATTTTTATGAATTTCACATAACATTTCATATTTTATTCCCCCTTTTCTCATGTGCTTTATTGCATTTTTATTTCCACATTCTTTCTTTTAGGGTTTTAAGCCTTATTATGATGTCTTTAGCACCTAACCTACCCACCCTTGGCTATACCATTAGGATCATGGCTAGATCTAATATACCAAAATTATTTCTAATTTTATGAATCTAAAAAGTACATCTTTGATATTTATCTTACCATCTTTTGTTTATGCTACAAGCTATAGGCAATCTTAGTCTTAGATTGAGAAGGAGTGCTCATATAAAACCTAGCATGGCTACCCCATCTACTAAAAATGTAGTCTACTTTTTTCCTCATGTTGAGAACAACAACAAGGATTATTGTCATGGTGCTTATGTGGACAAACAAGAGCTTTCAAATGAGCTTTCTAGTTTGGTTACAATGTAATCCAACATAACTAGCTGATATGAGTCATAATGTATTCATTAATAAACCATATGGATTAGAGATATTAAAAGAGGTTTTTGCTAAAATTACTTTATCTATTATGACTAATGTATCTACTATCTCTCTCAAATCTATTATTGATCCATATTCTACCATTAATCCTTCCACTACCACTACTCACCCCCATAGTGCCACACATACCAATATACCCACACATAGTGTTTATCATTTCTCTACCTTTCTTCCTCTTTATGGACTAACCCTTAGTTATATCTATCATGAGATACTTACCCACCCTATGATGTAACATACCTATATGCTCATTTCATCCATTACCACCTAGGTTATCACCACCCCATTTAATCATTCCACTTCCATATCTTCCACTACCTCCCATGTTTTAAATGCCCTTAAGTATATTTCATCTTATATGACATTATCCCAAGCTATCACCTCATCCACCCCTATCACCTCTTATTTAAATTCTTATACACACTATACTAGTCCATAACCTTCACTTAATACCCTACCATCTTCTATTATATATGCATTATCCAAAAGATACATCAAGAAAAAAAATTGGATACTAGAGTAGGTGGAAAAGATAGTAAGCAATTCAAATATGCTATACATACACCACTATCCTATAATATTGTTATGCACCCTCTCCCTATAGGATTTTTTCACTACACTTTTTCAATATATGATGGTAAAGTTGATCCAAACACATAGTTGAGATATATTATAGATACATGTTTAAATTTTTTATTTTAAGATAAGTCATTAACAAAGATATTTCCACATGTACCTTAAAATATTATTCTATTGGGTGGTTCTTTTCACTTCCTTGAGGGTATATGCACTCATTCAATGATTTTACTAAGGTGTTATTAAACAAATTCAAAGTTAAAGTGAGATTTGGAGTTATAGCTTCATGTGCCTAGGGATGAAATGAACACATTAGAATTATGTTAAAATAATTCAAAGTTAAGGTGAGCCTTTGAGTTATAGCTTAGTGTGCCTGAGGACAAAATGAACACATTAATAATTATGTTAAAAAATTCAAAGTTAAAGTGAGCCTTAGAGTTATAGCTTAGTGTGCATAAGGGAAAAATGAACACATTATTAATTATGCTATATGATTTCAAGCTTTATGCTCTAATATGATTACTCCCTTGCATTATTTTGAATCACAAAAAATCTTTATCAAGTGATTACTTAAAACAATTCATACTAATGTGTAATTGAATAGCTTTACATCTTTCATTTATTTGTGTGCACATGCAAAAACTATTAAGTCCAAATAATTAGTAAGAAATTTCTTTCAGTATAAGTCATCAAGTCAAAATTCTTTATATCAAAAGTCAAGAAATTTTTTCTATGGATAATGACATAAAGGAAAAAGTGCATCAAGTGCCAATACCTCTATTTTTCCTTCATTCAAACTAAATTCTCCTAGACAATTTACTAAGTGTAAAGAATCCATGGATGACATTATTTAGATCATATTGAGTGTTGATTTGATTAGACTATCTTTGATTCATCCATTGGATACCAATAAACCACTTTCTAGGACATGTGTAATTATCAAACATTTTCTAATGTTCATCGATTTAAAGGCCATTATATACCCAATTTTGCATTGGCCTTAAAAAAGGTACAATACCTTTCATGATCAAATTTGAAGGCATTAATGTGAAAGGAAATCCATCATTTTCACCTCCCTATACTATATAATTTTTGTACACAAATCCTTCTCCACATCACTCAAACAATGCTGAGATACATGAAAACATGAGGTTGATGATTAGAATGTTTTAAAATGAAGATATATCTCATGATTTTTTCTTGTGGTAGCTATCGAAGCTAATGCTACATCTTCTTTCTCTCCTACTCCACCACTAATTATATTTTCTAATGAAGAGATCCCACAAAACAACTATTATGGCCCATTATATATACCAGGTAATTTTAAATGCATAAACCCATTTTTTATTGATCTTGCATGTCAATACAACATATGTATGGATGAATTCTTATTCAACAACCATATTTAACATTAATAATATGTACATTATATAATCTTACTAAAAGTGACTAATGAAATGATGATCAACCCATTGGGTTGCATCATCTTGCTATTGAAGGTGAAACCTAATGAACTACTAGTCTTATGCTAGATTATACCATCTAAAATATTTGAGCTCTTACCTAGAAAGCCTTGGATTGAACAATACAAAGTTACATATTATCGTTAACATCAATGTGTCAAATTTGTACATGAAGGGTAAGAGATAAATATTGAAAGGTTATATTATTAGCTAATATCTTTTGATAATCACTTGACATTAGATACATTTGTTAAGACACTGGATGGTGTAACTTATGAGAGGATATCATACACAATGAATATAAGTTTCACTTGGATGAGATAGAAAAAAATAAAAAACTTTTTAAATATCAAGCTTATCCTTAAAAAATGATCTAGTTGCAAGTCACATGCTCAAACAAAAAAGGAAGAGTTAAAAAATAAAAAATAAAACAAGAACAAAAGAAAAAGTATAAAAAAGACTTAAATTTCATGTGCAAATCACAACGGAATTAAAATCAAGAGGTTTTGGTCCACCAAATGATTATTATTACACCACAACCATGAGTTAAGAAACGAGTGGGTAAGAAAGGAAGTGCTTACTTTTATATCTATTGACCATGTGTTTATGCCTATAAGTACATATTTTTACCTTGTTGTATCAGGTCAACATCCTCATCTAATGATGTCATATACTCCACAAAAGCACTTTGTAGCACATATTGATTATATTGGTCACTTATTTCATCACATAGCTTTCCATGCCTTTAGGTCATCCTCCATTTTATCCTTAGGATTCCTATGAACCCCCTAAACCTTGTTTACAATGTTCTTGTGCTTTTTGGACCCAACTTTTATTGGTTTTTCTATTTATGATAAAACTCTCACTTTTATCAAGTGATGATTGCATAAATTTCATAGTGATCAATACTATCATGACAAATTTATGACAATCCTAATGGTTTTTTCAACACAAAAGCCTCATGACTACCACAAAAATTTCATAGCCACCCATTTAGTAAATGTGGTAATTTTTTTACCAATTTTTCTGAAAAAATTGTGGACAATGATTTTGGATTGCCCACACTGCTTTAGCTCCTTCTAGGGTTTTTCACCTAAAAGGAGAAAAATATGGGGTCCAAAATGAAAATGTCTATACTCAAAGTTAATGTAAATGAGTTATAATATGTCTAATTAAGATGTACTAATGCACTAATCTAAAAATAAAATAATTTAATGATGCTAAACCTAAGAAATGCAAGTTGTTTGAAAACACACTGTGATATGCAGAATAATTAAATAAATGCAATAAAGAACAAAATGAAGATGCTAAACAAAAACTATGCACCTGAAAACTGATGAAGAACATAATGAAGATTGTAATTGTCTTTGAAATTGTAGAAAATCTAATTTTTTGGCCAACTGGGACACTTACGCCAAGTTGGGCGACTTAGTCCCAGATCTGGGAAACTACTTTGAAGCCTGTTTCAGCCAAATGGGTATCTGAATCTACAAAAATTTCTGAAAACTTCTGAGTTTATGAAAATCTGAAAGTGGAGTCAGGAGCTCTCGGTTTGCTCTTTTTGTTCCTCTAGGTGTCTAGTTCTGAAACTCTGATTTTCGGGCCTAAAAGTGACTTTTTGTGTAGATTTTGACCGTGCCAAAAGGAAAATGACTCCAACAAGTTTGAAACCTAATCTTCAATCATGTCTAAGCCATTCAAGATACCTAAATCTACAAACACACAAAGAGAGAGAAAATGTTGATTGTTAGGGATTGGGGGTTTGCCTTGGTCAAACCCCGTTTAGGTAATTAAACAAAAATGATGAAACATGAAACAATGTAATTAGAAACTTCTCATGATGATGGAGATTGAATTTCTGCAACAATGGATGAAGAATCTTTCTCTTGAATGCTTTAGAAAGCTATCTTGATGTCTTAAGATGTTAAAACCCTAGCTTGCTTGACTTGATAGAGATGATGAATGACAAATGAGTAATGAATGAATTCTTAATGAATTAGGGTTAAAAAGGTCTCCTTTTATAGAGGAGAGTTAAGTGAATGGATAGAATAATGATCATGATCAAGGGCCAAGATTAAATTAGAAAATAATTTAATCAAGGGTGGAGGTTAATTGAGAGAAGAAAGACATGGATAGATAAAGACTTGAGGTAGAAGATAAGATTGGAACGGAAAAAGAGGTGATAAGAGAAATTAAATAATAAAGATTATTAATTTAGGTGGCCAACATAGGAGAAATAAATAAAATATTAATTTTATTTATTTCAAAAGAAAGGTGAGAACAAATTATATAATTAAATAATTAAAAAATTAACTTTTCCCTCTTCTTTTATAATTAAATAATTATTTTAATTATTTAATTATTCATTAGCCTTTTCTCTCTATAATTAAATAAATTTTATATTTATTTAATTATTTATCCTTTCTTTATCTCCCCAATTAAATATTTATCTTTTATTTAATAGCTGGAAATTGCCAGTTTCTGAGAAATTTGGTGATGCAGAGATGCATTTGGTTTTTAAAGATCACCGCAGTATTATCATGAAGCATATTAAAAGGGTCATAGGAAAGGAAATTCTGGAGCCATAAGCTAAAATTTTAATATATCCTTCTCAATTGTTATCAATTTTTCTATCAAATCTTATGGATTTGTTACAAGATTTCAATATGGTGGAATTCATTGTTGGTAAAGTTGTGAATGAAGTTTATTTGCAAAATGATAATCTTCAACAAGCCTATCAAAGGTATGATTTCTAGAAAGGGCATGGGTATGTAGGAGGTTTGTTCCCAAGACATTTCCTTCTTCATAAGGCAAAGTTTTAAAAGTTATACATTGCCATGAGTAAGACTTTGTCTTATCAAAATTCAAGCTTTATGCTCACTATGCTCAGAAATTTTGTTTCTAGGTTTGTGCCAGAATTTATTGAAAAGGTGAAAGTTAAGGCTCATGCGATTCTTGTGCTACTAATGCATGATCATGATTTTCATGTGCATGTATCTTTCCAAGGTCAAATGCAACTGAATATAAATAATTTTAACCAGGTTGTGGCTGGAAATGAATATGAAGTAGAAAGTAGTGTTGCACGGGAAGTTACAGAGGTAAATGCACAAACTGGGCCTGCACATTTTCAATTGTTTGGGGTGAAAATTGCAAATAATTTGAATCTAAATGATGTACCTTTTCTGGAGTCGAAGAGAGGTGAGAATAGTTCAGCTTTTATACAAGCGGGATTCAATGGTTCAGGAGATATGGAAGGCCATGATCATTTTGTTGTTTGGCAAGATGATTATCATGTTGAACGACATAGTGTATATGGGCATTTTGATATGATGGAGGAGGAACATTTTGATATGATGGAGATGGAGAAATAATAATGGCAGAATACATTGTTAAATTTTGTTGCAATTTTGTCAAAAATACTATATGGCTAAGGCAGCGGATGGTGGCTAACAAAGATCAATTGCTGGCTTTTTCGTGAATGGAAACAAAATATGAAGACTTTTTGATATTTTTTAATGAAAAATGGAAATGCTCAAATGTATCAACACTCAAGTGTTGCAAAGGTGCAACATGGGAAATGTATGGGTAAAATGTAATTATGTAATATTGTTGTTTCAAAGCAATGTAGTTGATATGCAATGTAGTTATATCAATCTGTAGAAGATGATATGTATGGAAAAGTGATGTAGCGATGTAAATATTTGGGTTTATGCTCAAATTATGTAACTTTTTGGGGTGATAACCAGAGGTTTTCTTCCTGATTCTTTCTTGCCGATATGTCCTTTTGAATTAGGGTTATGTAATTATTAAATATAAATAATATATTATAGTGGTTCGTCCGCTTTTGTTTAAAAAAAAAATATTAGACTTAAATGCTTAATAAGAGTCTAGAAAAGCGTGAAAGTCGTTTACAATTCTTTACAACACATTTACAAGACATGCATTTTATTCAATTTGCAAGGGCCCAAGACCTAGTGTGGATGTGTAAAATACCTCACAACACTAAATCAAGGCCTCATTAAGTCCAATTTGTCATCAATTATTCCCAAATCAAGCAAGCAAAAAGGGATACTTTTTTCATGTCCACAAAAACTAAAAATTACATCATTTTATTTTCTACATATGACTTGTAATGTCTTTCCCACCTAATTCATCTTGTAACTCCTTTTCTAATCCTCTAGACCTTAAAATCTCTATTTTCCTCTTATTTGTAACTCCTTTCATTTGGAGAAAGCCAAGTTGACACACAAGCTCTATCTCTATAACTATTTTTCCATTGAAGAATTTTTCCAAGCTTCCTCCTTTTATTTTTTTCTCCCTATAGGTCTCTATTTTACCTAAATCATCAATATCTTTAGGTGATGTCCACAAACCAAAGAATCAACTGAAAGTGGGAATCACGATACCATAGAAAAATTTGAGGATAAATTGAACATTTATTTTCTTCTTTCATAGTCAAATTAGGTTCAATTTCATAGACAAATTGTCTATGATTGAATAACTATGTTCATGTGTTGATTTTCTTTGATTCTATAGCTAGATTGTTGACATTGAAAATTATTTAAATTAGTATTTTTGATATGATTAGATTATTTTAATTTAATTTTTCTTTCCCATTCACTTGTATGTGTCTTTAATTTGTTTCCTTTCTTTAATCTAGGTTTTTGAGATCTTTCAAGCTCTCCTTATTACCTTAGACCTCTTTAAGGATAAAAACTATGAAAAGGGGGCATTGTTCTTCCCCTTTTAGCTATAAATTCACATTCCAACTCTCCTATTGGCACCCCAAGGACTTCGTCTATCCCTCTTAGCTAAAATTTCAAATTTCAAATTTATTTTTGCTAATATTATACCTATTAATATTGCTTAACATATATACCTTTCTATCCCCTATTAGAGACAATCATAATCATAATAAAAAACCACTTAGATCACATTTTTTGAGCTTTCAAAGCTCTCATCTTGTTGTTTCTAGTTCTATACAATCACAAACACTATTGCAAGCTTGTTATTATACATTCTTACATGTTATTGATCATATCAAAACATTGTATAGGTTCTTTCCATCCTTCTAAGGCATCCTTAGATGTTGTCCTACATTTATAGTAGCATTTATATGCTTATTTTATTGAAAAAACATCATACAAGCATGATATAAACTTAATATTAATCAAGGAATCTTATTTTGGCCTCCTAAATCTCATTTGATCATTGTGAATACCTACACATATTCACATAAACTCATTTTATACTATTAGAGCATTGTATAATTTGAGATTTGTTAAATATTGATCTACATATTGTAATTGTAGCCTTTAGAGGATAGATCATTGATTGTCCTCATTTTTCTAATATTCTTACACATATTTATCCTTAGGATAATAATATAGTATTATTTTAATTAATTTACTTGAACTATTCAAATATTAATTACTCAATGGGAATTCATTTTTCTTGCATATTGACATCTAGATTTACACACTAGGAATATAAGTTGAATTGACCATATATATCTCATTATCATCATTAAATTTTAATAATCCTAATATCATTTGTTATCTTTCCTACTTAAAACAATCAATTATATTAGTAAAATTCATTTAGGTAAAGAGCAAATAAGAGACCTGGGCTTAGAAATTTTATTCACATATTTCCATTCCTCTTATGTAAAATCTCCTTTGTTGTATTTAGTAGCTAGTAGTCATCATTAAAAAAATCTAAAAATAATAAAATAGTTGAAAAATAAAAAAATCCATACCCATCATTGTTTCTTTGCACATTCATGTTCCTTGAGATCCAATTGGATGTTATTAAGGAGTTGTATGAGGAAGGTCTTTTACCTCTTCCTATAAATATACTCCTTGAATTACTTGAGGATTTTAACTTAGCACATGTAGATCCCATCACATGAATACCATTAATGTTTAATCCTCTTTGTCCATTTGTTAAAAAATCACTTCTTATTAGTACATCTTCTTGCCACTTTCTTGATCCCTAAATATCCTAGAGATGAATTCTTACCAAAGAACCTATCTCAATTATTTTAATGTTTCCTCATGATTAATTTGAGTATAATTGATCTATTCAAAGGTATTTTGTCCTCATGATTTAATTTTTTGATCATACAACATGATATAACTATTAAACATGCCTAGTGAACCTTGACCTTATTTGAACAATTTACCAAATATGACTTTTGATCCCATCTTTTTTCTAATGTACATTTCCTTGGCCTAATAAGATTTACTTCTAGGATCTCTTTTTGAGGTATCTTGGTGGATGATCCTAGAGCCCCACATTCAATTCTTTCATTGGATCTCTATTTAGGATTTTATGGCTTGCTTTTGCATACCCTAAGAAGTTACATAGTGTTGGAATTCCCTAAAAATATGATATAGTCAAGGATAGAGGGTCTAGTTAAAAATTCTATTCGCCAAACATAGAAATAGGAAAATAAATCTAAGAGTAAACACAACAAAAGTGGAATTATTAGAAATAATATATACAAGAAAAGGATGGAACAAAGACAATATTTTATATAATGCTCTGATATGAAAAAGTCTACAAAAATTTAAGAAAAAAATGCATGCCAACAAAAAATTGGTCAAGATTATGATAGTCAAATATTACATCTTCTTATCTATCTCATCTCACCTTCTTCCTCACTTGTACCTCCCTTAATGATTTAGTTACCTTTTTATAGATATTCCTCAGTGTAGTAAGGAAACAATAACCAAGACTTAACAATATGCCCTATATGATAAGATAAAATATTTGGAACTTGTGGATGATTCCTTTCTATAACTCTTTGGGATCAATAACTGAATAAAGAACAACTCATTTTCCATTCAATTTTAAATATTGAAACAAAGACCTAAAATAATTCCCTAAGGCTTGAGAACATGTCATATAATAAGGGGACCAAATACAACTTTTGACACATGGACATACTTAAAATCCCAATACAACATGTTTTAATTACAATTTAGAGGATTTAGGAGCAATATATGGTACTGTATTATAGTAGTAGTATTTGTAACTCTATAGTATTGAATTGTGACAATGGTCAAAACAAATACTTCTGATAAGAATTTCCCTCTATAATAGAATTATGATGAATATGACACTCCAATATAACTATAAAGGAAACAAATAAGAAATAAATATTTTTTGGTGATCTAAGATTGGACAACCCTTGAGATGCTCGTACATAAAATATCCAAATAATATATTTTTTAGTTAAGCTCTTAAAAATAAGTGAAGAAGATTTCTTTGACCATCCAAACTAACCTACTTCTTCCTCTCCAAATTTTCTATATCCTCCATTTACTCATTTTCTATCCATCTAAATAGATATTCTTATAATCCTTTCTTTTGGTTTTCTTTCTTACATGCATATTCAAATCGTACTTCATCTCATCTAATTGCTTCTCAAAAACTTAGTACCTCCAAAATTCTACATTAATAATATGCTACCAAAAATATTTTCAACATCATATTAATTGTATAGATTATCAACATTAAATATTTTTGAGATAACCAATCCTTTTGATAACTCAATGTCATAAGCATTATAAAAAAATTACATTACAATATGCAAGGATAAATCCTATTGGTCTTTATCTTATTATGTATTCGCTTGGGAAACATTTCCTTTCTAAAATATATCATGACTAACTATCCCTTTGAGTAATTCTTCTCTCTCACATGCTTATCTACACTGGATTTATACTTAGTACTAATCTTATCTATTTTTTCTCTAATTTTTGCATGCACCTCCTTCATGTGTTATAGGTAAAAAATGTTACATGTGTTCTAATGTGCTCATCAATTCAAATTATCAATATATCTATAATTCATTTATGGGTTGTCCCATTAATAATCTAAAAGGAAATATTTCCCTATAGACCTTTTCACTAAGTTATTAAACACAAATTCAACTTGTGGGCAATAAATAATCCTAGTATGTTATTTTATCTCCTATAAAAATTAAGAAGAGATTACCCAAACTATTATATACTAAATTTATTTTACCATCTATTTGTGGATGGCATATAAATTTAATTCAACTATGTACTCAAATTATTCCAAAAAGTGTACCAAAATGACTTAATAATTTAGTATCTATATCTAAGGTGACGATATTGTATTACAACCCATATAACTTGACCAATTCTTTGAAGAATAATTTTATAATCTTGAATGCATCATTCATTTTTTTATAAGGAATTAAGTGCACCATATTTTAAAATCTATCAATAGCTATGAAGATATAATCATTACCTCTTGGAGTTCACATCAATCCAAGGACAATATCCATGGAAAGTTCTTCTCAAGTCTTACTTGTTATTGGAAACAACTTATACAATCATGAATTTTGGGATACACCTTTTGCAACTTAACATATCCTAAATCTCTCAATAAATATTGTGGAATTTGGGTGTATAAATGGCCAAAAATGCATATCTTCCAACATGTCCAAAGTTTTATGTACACAAAATTTTCTTCCAAGTCTTCCACTATGTAGTTCCTTGATAAGATTCCCTCTCATTGAGATTTATGGCATACATAACTATTTTCTCCAAAAAAATCCATCATGAACAAAATAATCCTCAAATTAAAATTTATCTCTAACCCAAGGCCTCATTAATCTATAAACTTTTAATTTGTGGTTTAAAAATCATTCATCGCCTCCATTCCTACCAATTCAACTATTCATGTGGTAGACAATAATGTTTTCCTTTAGCTCAAAGCATCTACAACTTTATTTTCCATACTAGCCTCATGCTTGAAAATAGAAGAAAAAATTTACAAGTATTTTACACATCTCATGTGTCACTAGTTTAATTTATCTAATTTTTAATGAACCTTAGTGTTAAAGTTATCAATAAAAAAAAAAAAAAATTCCAATAGATAATAATTTCAATTCTACAAAGGTTATATATTTTCATAGAAATATTAATCATAAATTAAATACATACTTAGATTTATTCAACTTTTCATTAAAGTAAGCAATGGGTTTACTTTCATGGATTAAAAAAATCCAATGGCTTTACTATTGGCATCACTATTAACCTAAAATACCTTCTCATAATTTGGAAGTGCTAAAATCAGCACTTTTTTTATCTTCTTCAATAATGATAAAAAATATTATTTGTATTAACTATCTAATTGAATTCTCCCTCTTGCATGCAATGTGTTATAGGTGCACATATCCCATAGAAATTTCTAATTAACTTTCTATATAAACTTGAAAACCCATATAAACTTATAATCTTTGTTGCACACCATAGTATCAACCACTCACAAATCACTCAAACCATTTTATGATACATCCTCAATCCATCTTGAGATATATAAAATTATAAGCAAACAAAATCCTTTTACATAAAATTATACTTCTTGAGGTTTATACATAACTTATCCTTCCTTAGTTGTACTAAAACTCATCGAAAGTGTTCAATATGTTCTTCTTTTGTCTTAATAAACACCAAAATCTCATCTAGATATATACATCAAAAAAATTGTAACAATCTTTTTGATACTTCATTCATTAACCTCATAAAGGTACTTGGCATATTATTCAATTTAAAAGGCATGATTAGCCATTCATCCAACGCATCCTTGGTTCTAAAATTTGTCTTTAAATTCATCTCCTTCATGGATTGTGATTTTATGGTAACCGCTCTTACCACTACAATTATACATTAGGTCATCCATGCACATTGATAGAATCCTATATTTGATGGTGATCTTGTTGATAACATGAGATTGTATACACATCGTGTAATATCCTCTCTTCTTTGGTGCAATTATAATATGTACAACACAAGGGATGATACACCTACTAATTTTTCCTCTCTTCAATATGTATTAAGCCTAACCATTCAATTATGCACTCATATTAGGAAAAAATGATTCTAATATTAAATCCATACAATGTGAATATTATACATTTGTGCCAATCCCTCAATTATTACATTGTGCATAATATCATCAAATTGCTTCTATAACACATCCAAATCTAGTTTATCTAAGTTGCACGACTTACTTTTCTCCATTGGTATAGTGTTCACAACTAATGCATAACATTCCTGCAATCTTCAATTTCCTTAATAATTTTTTTGACATTCAAGAACAAAAAAAAAAAATTGCAATTTCTTCCTTAACCTTTTTTAACTACAAATCAAACATATTTCTACCTGTGGTGAGTGTGGAAGTGCTTTTATTCCCATTATAGATGGTACAAACATATTTTTTTCATGGCCTTCCCAACAACACATGAAAAGAATCGACATAATCACATCACACCAAACCTCATCTATACAAAGTCTAATATGAAATGCAACCAAGCATTGATATTTATACTCATCTATTGATCCTTATATAACCATTAAAAATAGTAAGGATTAGGATGTGGTAAAATTTTATTTTAATTTCTCTATCGTCTTAGTAGACACTAAGTTACCTATACTTCATCTATGATCATATTATAACATGCTCCTCTTAATGTATAAAATGTAGAATTTACTTTCCCTCAACTATAGTTATCTATCTTTCTTAGTAGGCTTAGGAAAAACCTTGCATAATACTAATATTTCCCCATCTGAAAGTGTTACTCTTTATCACACTACTTGAATCTTCACTTCCCTATGTAATGTGTACTTTTTATACATCCATATTTTGTTTCTTCTAAATATTGAAATAAACTATGGCAGGTACGTATCCATGATTATAATAGATACCACTAAAATTTCTTCCACTACCTCTTCTACCTTTTTCTTCCCCTTTTGTGCAAACCTCCTCCTCTCTAAAATTTCATGCATTACTATCGGATGTTACAATCTCCCTTTATGAACATCCCTATTTACTATTTTTTTTTATTCTACTTCCGTTTCCATTTCCATTTCTTTATACCCCTTATCACTTCTTGGATAGTTTCTCCTCTACCCTCAACATTATTTTTTAGGTACCCTCAATGGACTAAATCAACAACAAATAGATATCATATTTGAATGGAATAAAAAAACTATTCAAATACTATGACACATTCTTTACATCAACCTCCATATGACCTACCTAGATGATAAGTCTATAAAATTACTTGATGTAATTTTTCAAACATCTATCTTTGCTACAAATTTTGGATCTTCTTAAACAACTCTAAATTATAGTTGGTAGAGAAAAATTACCTTTCCTTGCACAACCATCTAATACCTCTCAAATACCTTTAATTGATTTTTCTTAACTCTATATGTTTGCACATAATCCTATCATAAGGCCACATACCCCTTCAATTTAGTGTTGATTCTCTTAGGTTGTTGAATAGATTTAAACTCAAAGAATTTCTCTATATCAGTGTTCCAATCTAAAAATCCGTAGAATCCAAACATCTTTAATAACAAGGGAGATAAAATATTGGCTTAGTTCTTACTCTCGTCAAGGTGAATTACAAGGTTACATAAAAAAAAAATTAATAGTGAGGATATCAAAACTACCTAATTTTTCTAATACAACTATCATACGAATAAACCAAGTCACATTGGAGTGTTATTGGTAATTTTACTCTGATTGTGTTATTGATTTTGTTTGCATTCCTTTATTGAGCTCTATTTGAGATTTATAGTAGTTTAGAATATGAACCTTGTATTTTTCATTTGCTTCCTAGTTCAATTTTGAATTATTTCTTACACTCCTAATTTCAAAGGATTGTATGACAAAATAGGAACCCAAAAGAGTCTATGATTAGCTTGATGAAGAGTTTAACAAAAATGGGGCATTGTAAGTTTCCCAAGTTTGGATGACATATTTGGTATATTAATATGAATGTAATTTGTATGAAACATGTGCTTGAAGAGGTAGATAAAAAGGATGAGTTGAGATTATGTAGGTATTCAAGTGTTGTTGGATTGAATGCTCAAGGACTACAAGAAGTGAATGTATTGGATTCTTACTTCAAGATAATGCATTATTGACCTCTCTTCTTGGTGGAGTTTTTTCCCAAAAGGGTTTCTCCACATTAGATATTTGTTATGTGTAGATCTACATTATTTTTTATTTTGATTTATTACTAATTTTACTTGTTTAAATCTCCATTTGGCACTTTATAGTTAAATTTTATATTTTTAAATTAAATTTTATATTTTTGTATCATTATTTTTCCTTCATTTTCTAAAATTTGGTATTATAGCCTAGCTAGATTTGCTTCTAGGGAGGAAAAGTGAAGGTTTTGTATGTTGTAGTGTCCAAGTTATGGTTAACTTATTTTGTATATATTTATGTGTGAAATCCATGGCTACACCTACATCTTAGTTAGATGTTGAAAATTCAATAGTACCAATTATGAGTTATGGAAGTTGAAGATAGAGAATCTCCTTGAAGAGAGGAATCAATGGTTAGCTGAAACAAAAGAAAATAAACTTGATAAAATGGATCAAGTTGAGTGAGATAAAAATGGATAATAAAGCATGTGGTATAATCCGACTTTGTCTTGTAGATTTAGTTTTATTACTTATAGCTAAAAATTCCATTGCATAGACCTTATAGAAATGTTTAGGTGAGATACACCAAGCCAAGATCTTGGTAAATAAATTATATTTAACATTAAATCAATTTCTCTAAAAATAAAGGAAGGTAATTTGATTGTTGAGCATTTAAATTCATTTAGTTTTATTTTGAGTGAATTAACTTTATTTGATGTTAAGATCGATGAAGAAGACAAATACATTAGTCTTGTTTGTTCCTTACCTAAGTCAAGGGAGAACTTTTTTCTTACTATTAGTGCTAATCTTGAAGATACCAAGTTGGATGATCTCGTTGCAACATTGTTGTCACAAGAAATGAGAAATAAATTTGTGGGAAGATCAATGAATGCTCTTCATGTCAGAGGAAGGTCCAAGGAAAAATGAGGATTGAAAGGAGAAAAAAAGTGGCCTAAAGATAATTCTAAGGTAGATCTAAAACTCCTAGTAAAAGCAATAGATAAAAGTGTTGGAATTATGAAAATAGGGGACGTGAAGAAAGAATGTAAAAGTAAAAACAAACAATAGGATTCCACTATTTAAAAGTCATTAGAATTAGGTGATAAAGTTTTATTATCTTCATGTAATATTATTTCTAGTGAATAATCATTGATTGACTTATGATGCTCATACCACATGAATCCTCATAAGGAGTGGTTTTCAACATATAAGAATATGATGGGGGTGAATTTTACCTCAAGGGTAATAGTTTACATGTAATAGTTGGATAGGGAAAGGTACAATTGTGTTTCTATGATGGGAGGATAAAAAACCACCTTGATGTTTTATATATTCTTGGATTATCAAGAAATTTAATTTTCATATCTAAGTCAATGATTTAGGAATGCATGTAACATTTAATAAATATGGTCAAGTATATTGGTGAGAGGGAGCTTGGTTGTAGCAAAGGGGACATGATTGGAAACTATGTTTAGGTTGAATGTCACTACTATTTGTAAATCCACTAATGCGATTGAAAAATATTGAAATACATGTATGTTGGGGCACTATAGATTGGCCCAGGTAAGTGAAAAAGGTTTAGAAATCATTATGAATAAAAACATGTTTGATGGTTTCTCCTATTCTAATGATTATTTTAATTTTTGTGAGAATTGTATGTTTGGGAAACAAAATAGAGCACCATTTCCTTCAGGGAATAATAAAGTAAAGAGTAAATTAAAAATTATTCATATGAATGTATTTATTTTTTGGATATTAATTCTATTAGAAAATTTTGGTATTTTGTGTCCTTCATTGATGATGCTCAAGGTTTACATAGATTTATTTTATGAGACCTAAATATGATTTTTTACTTAGTTCAAAGAATTTAATGTCTTATTAAAAAATCAATCAGATCATAAGATATAGGCTTTAAGATTTGGTAATGAGGGGTAATATTATTCGAATGAGTTTGACAAGTTTTATGAGCATGTAGTTATAATAAAATAAAATACAACTCTTTACAAACCTCAATAGAATGGTGTTACACAAATGATGAATTGAACTATAATGGAAATAGTTATAAATATGTTAAGTGATGCATAGTGATGGCACGCCTTGCTGATCATAGAGCTACTCAACTCACAGTGATTACAAACCCAAGAGAACCCTTATAGATTTGTAGGAAGTTCAGGTTTAAAATTAAAAAACAACTGTCAAGAAATTTGAACATTCACAGTCAATAACAAGAAGAACAAAAGTGCAGTCTATATTTTCCAATGACTTGTGTCAGTAAAAACAATTTGATCACTGCCCAAAATAGTGTCCCATTCATTTTATAGACATTCGACCTCCTACTTGTCTTCTGGTCAATCAAAGACACTGAAATCCAATGTCTTCTCCCTCCACCATTGGTCGCCTCTCAAAATCATGGAATCCCTTGTTCGTTTCAACATTGAACCCCCTCTAATGCGTCCATACCTCTCCAAATACCCATCGATCCTTGCCAACTACCGACCACCAACAGTTATCTCATTTGCTAACTGTCAATTGTCAAAAATATTTGACCATGAAGCTTTATATCACATTAAGTAACAAATCACACTAGAACAAAAACTGAATCTACCAAGCTAAAAGAAAGAAATAAAACCAAGATTGAGATGAGAGTGATTCCCTGCATTAGATTCCCCAGGCAAGAAAATTTCATGAGCCCCTACTCATGAGGTCTTCCATAGAATAACCCAACCGAGAGAGTTCATATTTGGTGAGCCAAGAAGCATCCTCCACTGGATGATCGCTCCACTTCACCAAATATATGAAGTATTCATGTCTACGGGTTTTCTTCCACAGTTGTGTATCTAGAATGCATTTGATGTCTTGCGGAGAAGATGAAGTACCTTGTTGTTTCTCAATGTTTGAAGACTCTGCCTCTGCTACACCATCCTCAACATTTCCCTTATAAGGATACAAATCTGCTACATTAAATATGGGTGAAATGCTAAGGTCTAAATGAAGAGATATTTCGTATGCATTATCTGAAAATCTTCGGAGAACTTTGCAAGGTCCAATATTTTTCATTTTTCAGCTTGTTGTACTCTCCTCTAGGATACCTTTCCTTTCGAAGGTGATCCAATACAAGGTCTCCAACTTGAAAATTTATCTCCCTCCACTTTTTATAAACATTTTTATATTGTTGATTATTTCCTTCTATATTTGTTTTGACCTCTTCGTGGAGATCATGGATGAGTTTAGCAAAATATTCACTTGCTGCACTTCGCCTTTCCATATTACCAAGGTATCTCAACTCATACAACCCCCTTGGATTCATACCATACACCACATAAAATGGACTAAATCCTTTGATTAGGAGAATCATTGCATGCAAACTCAGCTTGAGCCAAAGCTAGATCCCAATTATCTAGTGTTTTCCCAGCAATACACCTCAACATGTTTCCAAGACTTTGGTTAACAACTTTGGTTTTCCCATCCATCTGGGGATGGTAAGAAGAACTAGAACTCAGATTAGTGCCCAATTTCTTCCATAAGGTCCTCCAAAAATGACCCAAAAACTTAGTATCCCTATCAGAGATGATACTTTTAGGAATCCTGTGCAATCTCACTACTTCTTTGAAGAAAAAATTTGCAATGTTAGTGGCATCACTAGTTTTCTTACAAGGTATAAAATTCACCATTTTGGAAAATCTATCTACCACAACAAAAATTGAATCATTTCCCCTTTGTGTACGAGGCAATCCCAACACAAATTCCATACTCACCAAATCCCAAGGCCTAGCTGGAATTAGAAGTGGTTGATATAATCTAGCATTATGGATTCTCCCTTTAGCATGTTGGAAAACACTACATATTTCAACATATATTCTCACATCCACTTGCATATTTGGCCAAAAATAATGAGTGCTCAACTGCAAATAAGTCTTATCCTGTCCAAAGTGACTAGAAAGACTACCACAATGCTTTTCCTTCAACAAATTGTCTCTCATGGATCCTTTAGGAATGCATAATTTATTACCTTTGAACAACAAACCTTCTTGAATCATATAATCCACCCATGGCTCTCTATTCCTGGAAATAGGATCGATGCAAGCTTCAAATGCTTCCTTAAAATATGTGTCCTCTGCATACAACTCTTTCAAACTTTCAAAGCCCACACTGTTAGTTTTTATTTCACATAACAACAAATTATTTCTACTCAAAGTGTCAGAAAATTTATTCATTTGTCCATTTTTATGCTTCAAAACAAAATTAAAACTTTGGAGATACTCAACCCACTTGGCATGCCTTTGATTTAATTTGTGTTGGTTGTTGATAAACTGTAAAGCATGGCTATTTGTGTATACAATGAACTCTTTAGGTAGTAACTAATGTCTTCATTTCTTTAAGGATTGAACCAAAGCATAGAATTCCAAATCATAAGAAGAATACTTCCTTTTTGCATCATTTAGTTTCTCGCTAAAGTATGTTATTGGTTTACCTTCTTGACTTAGGACAACCCCAATAGCCAACCCACTAGCATCACA
>VDFB02166456.1:0-18351 GCA_007258455.2 Sequoia sempervirens | reverse complement strand
GTTGCTTCCCGGGACGAGAAAACAAAAATGAAAGCTCAAAGTCTTCAACACTCCTATTGCCCTATCAACCCCTTTTGAGTAACCTAGGAATTCACTAAAGTTCAATTTCTTTCCATGATTCCTTATGAGTTTTGAGAATAAGGGTGAAATATACATGCAGCTCAAAGTCTTCAACACATATTTCACTTTGTATGCATAAACGTAGAAAATAAAAGCAGCAGAAAGTCTGCAAGTTACCTCCTTGCTTGAGCGTTCTACACTAATTCCAGATGTAAAAAGCAGCTCAAAGTCTGCAAGATCAAACCCAAAAATCTAACTCTAACTTTAAACACAATTTGCAGCTCAAAGTCTGCAAGATTGAGTTTAAATCTCTCTTGTATAACACCACAAAACTCACAATCAATTCCATATAATGTTGTCACATCACAATTTGTACCAACACAAAGTTTGGAAGCAATTTGTTTTCTTTATTGACTGCAATCTGATTTACATTTAAACTCAAAGTCTTAGAGTGCATACACAAATTGGCAGAATTTTGTTGCATAGCCAAAAGATGATAAATTACATAGAGCACCCTCCTATATATAGGTGAGGGGCTGAGAGAAAAAGGTGAGAGGATCCTAACTAACTTGAGACTTTTTCTCTAACTAACTGCTTACAATTGACTTATTCAAAATTACAGTCCTAATTTGATTTGACCTGTAATTTAGTTCCATGTAATTACAAATTACAACAATGCAAGTAACATGACTACTTGCAATTACAATTTCTTTCATTACATGTAAATTGTCAAAAATAGATCACATAATACATGATAGAAGTAAACTAAGTGTCATCCTTTGTCCTAAAAATCTTTTTGCTGCTACAGGTCATTGTATGATGATTGTATGTCCACCTTTGTTTGTGCCTTCTTTTGACTGAGTTCCTCACCAACATCATGACAGTGCCTTCTTTTGACTGAGTTCCTTCTTTGGACTCAAACTGTCTCTTTTCCTCCTCAACGTCATCACAGTGCCTCTGCAATTGTTCAAATTTGCACATTTCTGTGATCTATCTCTTTACTTGCCATTGTGTTTTGCCTCTTGAAAAACCAATTCATCCTTTGTCCTAAAAATCTTCATGCTCAGGTCTGCAACTTTGTATGACTGTTCCTTGGCATAGAGCATTCATTACAAGTGACTTACTTGCAATTCGGGTTTTGGAAGACACATTGCAAGTGAAAGAGAAGTGTTTTTGATAAGAGGATAAACAGGTTTTGAATAGACCCAAAACCATTTACAACATGTTTTGAATGGACTTGAAACCATCAGGTTTTAAGGGGACCTGAAACCAACACCAAGAAGAACAAGCTGCCCAAAAGAAAGAAACAAAAACATCCAATAGCGAAATAGGGACCCAACAAGCCAACAACCAGCCAAAAGTTAGCAGGCTGCCTAGAAAAGAACCAAGATTCTACATGAATTTTGACTTTATTGGTTTTGATGAGACCAACAACCCACCACAATCCATTGGTTTTGACGGGACTAACAACCCATATCTAGGTTTTGGCAGGGACCTTAAACCCAAGAGAGAAGCCTGCAACAACTAGGCCATAACAAGCCAACCACTCAAGTAGATTGGTCTCACCATACCACTGGCAAAAACAACTAAGTCATAGGTCTGTAGAAGCAAAGCCCCAAAAGTAGACAAAACCTTGCCCAGCAACAAACCCTCTCCCCCTCTATAGGAGAGGTCATCACAAGAACACGAGGCTCCAATCGTTTTCCATAAAAGCTAATTGCTCTCTCCACCTCTATAGGAGACAAAACCCAACTCAACTAACCCACCACAGTCACAAGACTCCTGCAAACCACCATTCCACCTCAATAGAAATGGGAACCCCCTCAATGGGAAAAGCAGGAAGAGACCTTCAACCACAGAACACACCTCAATCCAAGAGGAAGAGGACTCCACCTCCAAAGGGGAGGTTTTAACCTCAAAAGAAGACCTAGTATTCAGAGAGAAGGAAGGGATTGTAGTGAGAAGGAGAACCAAAGCAAGCAACAACATCAATAACAGCTGGGTCTTCAAAACCATCTCTGAAAACCACCCAACCCTCAAAACCTTCAACACAGAACATAGCTGATCCAACGCCAACTCCATACCCATAGAATGGTCTAGCCAAGGCATTGGCCCCCAACCACCACCAAAGAACAACAAGGTACATGGGGGGAAAACCATGAACAAGGGTTTAAGAAAGACACCTGCTCTCATCATGAAAAACTCCTGGTAACGCCAACGCAGGTCCACACAAAACCCAGTAGAGCACAGGGAAAGAAACATCCAAATTTGAGTGGCATAACTACTCCACCAAATGGGCCAGCATCCCATAACAGTCTCCAAACCAGCAAAATAGGCAATGAAATCCACCTGCCATTTGAAAACCACAACCGTGCTGGCATAACCCCCAAAGGAGAGCCACCAATTAGAGAAAGCGTAGAAGTTAAGAACACCCCAAAAAAAATGAGAAGAAGAAAGGGCCAACAAATAAAGCCCCCAAGCCATCCTACTACACCGAGCAGAACCAGAAATAAGCCCCTTCTTCAACCCAGAAGCTCCAAGGAAGCCCAAGCAAACCCACACTCCTAGCCAAAAGGAAGCCACAACCATGCCGACAAGCCACCAAACAGGTGATGCACAGAAGTAATGAACACCCCAGAAGAAGTGAGAAGAAGAAGGGGCCAACAAATAAAGCTCCCAAGCCATCCTACTACACCGAGCAAAACCAGAAATAAGCCCCTTCTTCAACCCAAAAACTTCAAGGAAGCCCAAACAACCCCACATACCCTGTAGAGAGCAGCAAAGCGGAAGGAGCAACCGCCTAGCACCAAAAAACACAAAGGGCAACAGACTTGCCCTCCAACAACCATCAAAAGCCACAACAGCACCAGCAACAACAAAACCCCAACCTAGTGCATCAATAGAGTCCCCACCTTCAGCACCAACAACCCTACCCACATGAACCAACCTTCTGTCTTCCACTCACGTAGACGCCAGAACCAGCCCCTCCAGAAGTGTAGCCCAAGAAAGCAGTGGCCGAAGACATCCACCATCCGGGGGGGTCATCATCATCTGCGTCTGCTTCTTCTGAAATTTTCAAAATAGCACCCGCCACTGCTTCCCGCCTGTCGCCATTTTTCACACAGAGAAAAAAATAAGTGAAAGAGAAGTGTTGTTCACAAGGAATCGGGTTTTTTAAAAGCATATTGCAAGTGAAGTGAATGCCAACTTGTAATGTGTAATTTCTTGATTGCAAGTAGGAGGAAATACAAGGACTTGCAAGCTTTTGAAAAGGTATGACTTGCAATCGAGTCTTAGAGACCCAATTTCAAGTAAGGGGAAAATGTGGAGACCATCACAAGTTGGAAAAAGATATAAATTTACTTGCAGTTGAGTTTTGAAAGACAAATTGTAAGTGAATAATGTTTCATTTTCAAAACAAAACTTATAACTTATAACTTGTAATCGGGTTTTAGAAACCTGGTTGCAAGTGAACCATATAACTTGCAATGAGGTCAAAAAGTTCCTATTACTTGTAATGAGGTCAAAAAAGTTCCTATTATTTGTAATGAGGTCAAAATGTTCCTATTACTTGTAATGAGGTCAAAAAGTTCCTATTACTTGTAATGGGGACCACAAAACCCAAAATTGAACAAAAACACAAGAAGAATGACGCAAAAATTCACGGAAATGAACAAAAGTGAATGGAAAAGGATGACCAAGGGGACTATTGACCAAAAACCAAAAACGCCCAACCTTTGTACCTCATAAAACGTGCCTTGAGGAAGAAGATCTTCAATTTTATTTAAAATTTTGATAGGTTATCCCAATTTTTGACAAGTCAAAAATTAGGGACAACAGCTGGCTCTGATTGGGGAACTGCCTTTGGTCGTAAAAACAAGCGAAGGTAGTAGAATCCAGAATCTCCAAGTGCCTTAGTATCCATTGGGTTACGGAGTCAAGCAACAAAGACACAAAATTAGAGGAAGGATGACACGACTGACGTAAAGCAACTAACTAGAAAACAAGACACAAACTTGTGCAACTGCACTCATTGAAAAGGTAAAAACCTACCTAATTAAAACTAGCCAAAAATGGGAACTTTTCAAATGAAACCATTAACTGGTTCTGCAAAATAGCTGCCCTTCTGCAACAGCTTGCAATGCTTTCCATGATCATAAGCAGCCTCTTGAAGATGAAGTTCAGGTACCGCTTCTAGGAAGAAATGAGCAGGTTCAGCTACCTCTGAAAATATCCACAATGAATGATTGAATCTAAATTGCTCTTGCTCAGCTACAAATGTATCTTTGGCTTCACTCTCATTCATATCTTCATGTTCAAGTACAAGTGTGACCTTTGATTTCCCACTGGCTTGCAACCAAGCTAGATGTCCTATAGGACATCCTCTTGATAGGAGAAAGGCTGAACTTTTCTTGCTGGTTCTATCTTTACTGGCTGCTTTTTCAACCACATCCTCATGCTCAGAGGAATGAATTTCCTCATGCAATCCAAGTGAAAACATGGCTGCATTTCTTCCTTCATTATGCTGTTCACAAATTTCAGAATTAGGAGAGTTGTCATCAAGACTTGAGCAAAACTCCTCTATGATGTTTGTAAAAAGGTCCTCATCAAGATTTTGGGTAGTTCTATTATGCAAAACATGTTCAAGTTCTTGACCTTGAAACATAGATTCATTCTTTTCAACTTGGCTGGGATCTTCATGCACGCCCATCTTTTCACAACTCAAGACATGATTGTTTTCATTTATATGAACCTTTGCAGAATGACTTTCATCTTTCTGCTTTTTATCAAGAACTTTCTGGTTCTGCATAATGTTACAGATGCGGAGCAGATGTATATTCAACGATCGAATGTATTAACCAAAAACAGAAATTGTACATAAGAAGATTTTACAAAGCCAGATCCTATAATCATGGTTACGTGATTATTGACAAAATAGAAAGAAAAAGAGAGAATCACAGATACATGATTATTGACGTAACTGAAAGAATATAGAGAAGCATTAAATAGAAACTACGTAAACTACGTCTGTTTCTAATACCCTCCCTTAATGCTTAACCTATCAATTACACCAAGATGCCCCCTAAATCTAACAAACTTATCGAGGCTCAGAGACTTGGTGAGAATATCTGCAGTCTGATCCTCTGTCGGAACATATTGCAATGCTATGGATCCGTCTTCGACAAGCTGGCGAATGAAGTGACAATGAAGATCAACATGCTTTGTCCGTTCATGGAAGACTGGATTCTTGGTGAGTTTCAACACCCCTTGATTGTCGCAATATAAGGGGGAAGGTCCTGCTTGAGACATTTGCATGTCCGTGAGCATCCTTCGAAGCCAAACTGCCTCACAAGCTGCTTTAACAACTCCTCAATATTCTGCTTTGGTCGAGGAGAGAGCCACTGCCTGTTGCTTCTTGCTGGTCCATGTAACTGCACATGTACCCAAACTGAATACATACCCTGAAGTAGACTTCCTGTCATCAACAAAACCTGCCCAATCTGAGTCTGTATAACCAATCAGCTTTGGATCTTTGCACCTCCCATATAAAATGCCAAGGTCAGAATTTCCTTTCACATATCTCAGCACACGCTTCGCTGCAACCCAATGTTCAGCTTTAGGGGCTGACATGAAGCGAGAGATGTAGCTCACTACAAAGCTAAGGTTAGGTCGAGTGGCAACAAGATAGATGAGGCTGCCCACAAGTTGCCTGACTTCTGATTCATTCTCCACGGGTGAATCCAACTGAGCTGATAACTTCAGCCCTTTCTCCATAGGCGTAGATGCTGGTTTGCAATCTGTCATCCAAAACTTGTCCAACAAGCTCTTGGCATACTTTGACTGTGAAATGAAGGTACTGCCAGTAGATTGCCAAACCTCTATATCGAGGCAATAATGAAGGAATCCCAAATCTGTCATGTCAAATGATTGACTGAGATTATGTTTTATCTCCTCAATCAAATGATCTGAACTGCCAGTAATGATTAAGTCATCAACATAGACAACTAGAAACAAGATATCATCACTAGTTCGATTGAAATACAGATTAGAGTCAGAAGGACTTCGCTGAAAGCCATGATCAATAAGGTATTGATCAATCTTCATGTACCAAGCCCATGGTGCTTGCTTAAGTGCATAGAGTGCTTTCACCAGTTTGCATACCTGGTGTTCTTTACCAGCAACCATGAAACCAAGAGGTTGTGTCATGTAAACTTCTTCCCGCAATTCACCATTGAGGAAGGCATTCTTTACATCCATTTGATGGAATTTCCATCCAAACTGAGCTGCTATTGAGAGGACAAGCCGAATGGTACTCATCTTGGCTGTAGGAGCAAAAGTCTCCTTATAGTCAATGCCCTCTTGCTGTGAAAACCCTTTGGCTACCAACCTAGCCTTGTATTTGTCAAGGGTTCCATCAGCCTTATACTTAACCTTATAAACCCATTTGCAACCTATGCGTTTCTTCCCATGCGAAAGATCTGAAAGCTCCCAAGTGTGATTCTGCATGAGACTCTGATGTTCAGCTATCATAGCCTGTTCCTACTCAGGTGTGCCTTTAGCCTCTGTATATGTTTGAGTCTCTAAAATGCTATGAAGGTTGGCCATAAGAGCAAAATTCACTGTATTCTGCTGTTTGCTCTTATTCCGAGTAGATCTACCCTCTAGTAACTCATCATCATGAAGAGCACCAATCGTCGAAGCCCACCATTTAGGCTGTAGAGTAGAGGAATCAATATCAGAATCAGGAGGAACTACCTCAACTGGATTAGCTGGAACTAATATATCTGGAAGAACATCTAGATCGTGCTGAATAGGGATTGGTGGTGGAAGCGGCTGCTGAGGTACCTGCACGTTTGCGAAATCCCTTCCATAAAGTGGACCAAGTGGAAGATAAACACTCAAATCAGAATCTATCTGAGGCTGATCCTTAGAACAAGCAGAAGAAGACGGATAGAAGAGCCCACCATTCTCATCAACCACGACATCACGACTGAAGATTAAACGATCTGTGTCTGTATCTATCAATCTGTATGCCTTATGGTTCTCACTATAACCTGTAAACATGAGCTTCTGGCTCTTGGAATCCAACTTAGTGCGCTGAGCATCAGGAATCCAAACATGAGCTATGGAGCCAAAAACCTTTAGGTGACTAATGTTTGGCTTTCGTCTAGACCAAGCTTCTTCAGGAGTCATCTTCTTCACAGCATGAGTAGGAGATCTGTTCAGAAGATAAACAACAGTATACACTGCTTCAGCCCAGAACTTCTTAGGAACATGTCTATGTTCCAACATAGAACGTGCCATTTCTGTAATGGTGCGATTGCGGTGCTCAACTACACCATTTTGTTGAGGGGTGTAAGGTGTTGTGAATAGGCGCTTTATGCCATGTGCAACACATAATGTGGAGAAATCTTTGGAACAAAATTCCCCTCCATTGTCAGACCTGAGAGTAATAATAGAAGAACCAGACTCTGTTTCCACCAAGGCCTTAAACTGCTGAAATATGCTAAACACCTCTGATTTAAGCTTCAAAAAATACACCCACATCTTTCTGCTGAAATCATCAACAAAAAGCAAAAAATACCTAGATCTAGTGACGAAGGGTGTGTGTATTGGACCACATACATCAGCGTGGACCAACTGTAAAACCCTTGAAGCCCGCCACGAGTCGCCATCAAAGAAAGGAGTCCGATGTTGCTTTCCAGCCTGACAAGCTTCGCAAACTCCATGAGTTTGAGTCTGAATCGTAGGTAGACCACCAACGAGATCATCTCGTGATAACTGAGAGAGATAGTTCATGTTCAGGTGCCCATAACGCTGATGCCAGAGACTACTAATAGAAGTGCTCCTGGCTGCCATAGCGTGCTCTTGAGAATCACCAGAATCAACAAGTCTATAGAGACCATGATCCTCAAGTCCCTGAATGATGGTAGTCTCTCTTTCAACAATACTGCATGTATGCATACTGAAGACTATGTCCAACTGAGGAGAGTGAGTCATAATCTGACTTACAGAAAGTAAGTTCATCTCCATGCCAGGTACAAAGTATACATTGAGAAATATCAAATTTCTCCCACCAGATTGAATCTGTACATTGCCCTTGTCGACAACAATATACTCTTCGCCACCTCCAAAGATAACTAAATCTCTAAAAGGCGTGTATTGAATGAACCAATCGCGGCGATGCATGAAATGGCGTGAAGCACTAGAGTCGATGTACCAAGTAGAAGAGTTTACAGGATCTGTAGGACTCTTTGCCATGAGTGCAAAGAAGGCAGACTCATTCTGCTCAGTGTGCTCCGCCATATGTGCTTGTGGTCTAGACTCTCCTTGCTTGCCTTGTGCAGAGGCCAAGCGTTTCCGACAATCCTTCTTCATGTGGCCAAACTTGTGACAATAATTACATTGAATATTCTTCGACTTCGAAGAATCTGAAGATGGCCCCTGATTGTATTGCTGAAAGGAGGAAGGCTTGCCCTTATTCTTCTGAAATGTGTTTGCAGGGAATGCCTGCATTGAAGAGGATGAAGTGGCACTAGTACCAAACTGTTGTTTCCAATGATCCTGTTGTAGAAGTTTATTGCAGAGATCTGGAAACGTCAGGTCAACATTAGTTGCTGTAATGTTGAGAGTCTCAATAAAGTGCTTGTACGGATGTGGTAGACTTTTCGGAGTGATTACCACCATATCTTCTTCCTCCATTTTCCGACCAATAGCCTCGAGCTAATCTCGAATTTCCTTGATCCAAGTTAAGTGTGCCTGCAGAGGTGTATTCTCATCCATGACGATGGAAAACATGTTCTTCAGAAAGAATGCACAACTTTTGTTGGAAGTCTCATGAAGAGCTTTCAGAAGATCCCAAATCTCCTTTGCTGATTTACCTGAAGGAACCTGAGGTAACTGGTCATCAGTGATTGATAACTTTATGAACATGATGGCTTCCTGATTCTGCTCATCAAACTTCACCTGATCCTTATCAACCGTGGGAGGTCGTGTGATGGTGCCCAGAACAATCGCGTCAAGACATCGATACTCAAATATCGTCATCATACGCTGCTTCCATGTGTTGTAATTGCGACCGTTGAACTTCTGACTGTTGTCCAACATGATGTTGGTCAAAGAGGCCATGTTGCACGCTTTTTGGAGCACGAAAAACGAAGATGATGCATGTAGATATATGACACAATTTGAGACAACACACCCTGAACTTAGGAAAAAAATCCGAACACGGATTTTGAGGCACAATCAAGAATTTTTGTATATTGAAAACACAAAACCCTAGGTACAAAAAAATACCTAAAATATTGATGACACGAATTCCAAGTTAGAAATAAGGATTGAAAACAGGTTCAAATCTCGAGGCAAGAAAATAGGTACAGTTGGTGCGAATCTCGATGTACGGATTTCTGACAGACCCAAAAAAAACGAAGACCAACCCAATTTTTTTTTCAAAAACCCAGAAATAATCTGCTGTCAGAATTTTTTTTTT
Source organism: Sequoia sempervirens (assembly GCA_007258455.2). Taxonomy (NCBI): domain Eukaryota; kingdom Viridiplantae; phylum Streptophyta; class Pinopsida; order Cupressales; family Cupressaceae; genus Sequoia; species Sequoia sempervirens. The sequence goes on along the minus strand of VDFB02166456.1, from coordinate 8,801 downwards.
GACTCCAAGCTAAGGATTTATCAGAAACCCTAGTCGCCTTTGAAAAACGTAGTAAAAACGAGCTTAGAAATCATGTGCTCAGAATGGGAGACTAAACACAATCAGACAGCCCCAAATCGTGCACAAATTGCACAAAATAATCGTGCCAGATTACAGAGAAAAAAAAAATCGCGGCCCAAAGGAGATTGATCGCACCCAGACAGAAAACGTGGGTTCCTGGAAATCGCGTCGGATTAGCTGCAATAGTCGTGAGAATATTCACGATGAAGGAGAAATCCCGATGAACTCAAGAAGACGTGCGAACAGGCACAGATGGAGACGTGACCACACGCAAAAAACGCAGAGAACACTCCGATCACGAGAAGCGCTCACACATGGAAATGTTCGCTAGATGAGAATAGAGGAGTCGCACAGGAGATGCGTCTTCCCGTGCAACACCCAACAGGAACACACTTCACCAGAAGCACAACGCAAGAAATCCCGTGCATAGAAGAAAACACGACCCTTGAAGGAATCGCATAAACAAGAAATGACAGCTCAAGAAGATGCACACAGACACTCGATTATGAACACGGGATGATAACGCCTTCAAAGAAATCACAAGCGGGAGAAATTCAAATGGACAGAACAAAAATTCTTCACCAGATCGATTACACTCACTCTAATACCATGTTACAGATGCGGAGTAGATGTATATTCAATGATCGAATGTATTAACCAAAAACAAAAACTATACATAAGAAGATTTTACAAAGCCAAATCCTATAATCATGGTTACGTGATTATTGACAAAACAGAAAGAAAAAGAGAGAATCACGGATATGTGATTATTGACGTAACTGAAAGAATATAGAGAAGCATTAAATAGAAACTACGTAAACTACGTCTATTTCTAATACATAAACCAGATATGAGAGTCGCTAGCTATGTTTGCTTCCTTTTCATAGAAGAAATTTGCAAGATCACTAGATTTAGATTTTGGATGCTCCACTGTTGTATTTGTTGATGGTGCTTCAAGAGCAAGCTTCCTTGGTGGGGAAGATAACTTATGTTGCTTCCGAAAAGCAAAATTATGAGCTAGCTGCTTTTTGAGGACAAGTAGCTCATTTACCAACCTTTGCACCATAGGATCTGTCCTCGTGATGGAAGAAAATTACTCCAAAGAAAGAGTTTCTTTAGATTCATTTGATTCAATTTTTATTTTCCCAACAAGAATGAGATCATCTTCAATTTCTATTACGAAGGTCTATACAATTGCAAGAGTAGCTAGGGCTGCTCTTCTCAATAGGAAACCAACCTCGGGCACTTGAGCATTTACGAAGAAACATTTCAAATTCTCAGCTGTGGTTGAGCAACAATTGGAATTCTTCATGCCAGCTTGTTGAAGTGAGTGATGAACTCGCGCATAGGCATGTGAGATTCCTTCTTCAACTGGGTGAGCTGAGCCAACAAAGCATGAGCGTCTTCAGGAGGCTTGAACCTTTCTTCAAACGTGGCTATGAGAGTTGCCCAGTTTGTGATGGTACATGGTGCCAGATGATAAAACCAATCTACAACAACACCTTGGAGAGTCTCCACAAATAGCCTTACAGATACATCTTCGAATTCAACACCATGAACTCCACAAGCACTGTAGAAAGCAACAACGTGCTCGTTAGGATGTTGTCCATCACCAAAGAACTTGGGAAAGTTCTTTCGTGAGCCTTTAGGAAGAGCATGTAGGGGTAGAGCTAGACTCAACGGACCAAAAGCATTTCCCCAAGGACCTTGAGCAGCCATATATCTCTTGTCAAAACAGCCTATACCACTTTAAAGATGATTGCACATGTTCTTCATAAAATGAAACATTAATTCCTCAATACACGTCTGATTTGCTCATCATAATTTTCTGCCTCTTCCTGAATTTGAATGATATTACCTTTGTCTCACATTCAACAGTCTTCACACCTCACTCTGTAATGACCCCCTTATAATTTTTGCAAATTTTTGCAACAACTTCAACAATTTCACTCGTCAGTGTTAGCAAAATCAAAACCAGTATTGGAAATCTAACCCTACACCAAGAATGTACACCAAGGTCCCAATGACAAGCGAGGTGTGAGCATATGGCATTGGGGATCGTTAGCGTGAAAACTGAAAGTTGGAAAATTACAATGCAACTCGACCACTTATTTAGCGGGAGTGATTTGATGGCGCAACTTATCAACAATATGAATGCAAGTACATAAAGTAAATTGATGGCTCAGTCGATCAACAATGCAAGTATTGAAAGTAAAGAAGGGCAGCAAGTCGACCCAAGTACAATAGGCAAAGACAGTGAGGCCTGACTCTTCCACCAATGGTGGGAATGGTAAAGATTAACCAAAAGTAAACAAGGCGGCAAGGCTAGCCTTTTCCACTAAAAGTGGGAATACAATAGGAAATTGCAAAATGTAAATAAGAGCTGTTCAATACTGCTAAAACAGCTTTACAATTAGAATAAATCTTGCAAGAAGCCAATAGTTAAGCTGTCCAAGAAGCTGCAATATAATTATTTGATCTCTAATCTTCAAAGACTTATCAAATATGAAAAACCACCCCAAAAACTCCAACTTCTACAAATTGAAATATTAGACCAGCAAACCGAAAACTACAAGTACAGACCAACAACTAAGAAACTCACTAAAAAATTCACAGCTCACTAAATATCTCTCCAAATAACATGAAACAAAGTGCAAAGGACTCCAAGAGAGATGGCGACCCAAATTGGACACATAAACTGCACCCAACAACTCACAATATTTAATGCACAAACTCCAAAGCATTGCTAGGCATAGTACGACCTTCAAGAGGGGCGACCTTGCAAGATAAAATCAGATTCTTCATTAAAAATCACCAAACTTTGCGCAATGGGATGCCTAGGGCCTAGAAAGAGAAGAGGCCAATACCCAAAAACAAACCAAAATCACACTATGACTTATGAATAAAAACCTTCTTCAGCCAAACATGAACCAGCAACCTGAAAATCAACAAAATCATCAAAACTGTAGCAATATTGCACACTCCCATTATACCATCTAGGAAGCCATAGTTTTAGGCCCGAGGAGTGGTGTCAATGCTAAGCACCCCCTTAGCCAGGTTTTGCAAACAATCTGGCAGTATTTCTGTAAGGTAAAACAATTGATGCCAAATGAGTGAGCAAAAGCCTCCTTTTATATACTTTGGGGTGAATCTCCAACAATTTCTAGAATGTGCTCCCAAAAAGCCTTGTAGATTATTTTAATTTTTAACTTCACATTTTCCCTCCTTCCTTGTGGCATCCAAACAAGGGAGAAATAAGACTTTTTAAAAGATTAATATCAATCTTCTAAAGTGGCGTCTAATTCCCCACAAAAATAAACTATGAAATATTAAATATTATCTCCTCATGTGGTGTCAACCCTCAAGGACCCCATTTTAAAACAATTTTAAGTCATTGTGCTAGGCCAAGGGGCTAAAATCACAATATAGTAATTTAATGACTTAAATAAATCATTTTTTCAAAAATGTACCTCAAAAAGCCAAATCCAGAAATACTCAACTGCCTTGCCTGAAGAAGAAAGCTCATTGAATTGCTACCGACTTGAGTACTGCCAAAAATAGAACTTACTAAAAATAGTAAATTCTGAAATGATGGTCAATTAACTTTGCATGAAATATCATCGCGAAGCTTTATGAAAAGCTAGAAAGAATCAGCAATCCAAATCTCGAAACTCCAATGTGCGGGCTAAAAATAGCAAGTTCTAGAAAAGGTTGTCAGATGGAGATGCATGTTATACCATTTCAAAGCTCTCCAAAAACCCAAAAAACTCCACCAGACATGCGATAGAAACTCATACATGCAAACTATCGAAAATGCTTTAGAACACAGCTATAAAATAGGAAACTCTAATTTTACCTTTGATGAGCCTACGGGCTTTTGAAAATAGCCTATCAGATGCAGAAGAGCGAATGCCAAGATGGGGACATTACACACTCTTCCTCCTATCTTTGTTGTGATGCAAGATTTTTATTGAATGCTCACACAGTATACTTTGCTGTTCTTGTATCTCACATTCTCATTCTCACTCTTGGCAAATCTGATTTGAAATACTTTAAATATGTTGATTAATCCTTGCAACTTTTGCGAAAGGTTGCACCTTTTGAAATTTAATCTTTAATTGTTTTCCTTCACAAACTAATTTTCACCCTTTCAGATTTTTTCTTTATTCAATCTGATTGAGTCATACTACTTCATTATGAGGTTCTTCTTCATAAGTGAAATCACACCTTTTAAATTAGATGTATTTCTTCATGAATGTCATGTCCCTTGCTGAACTGACTAAAATTTTCACTTTCAGCAATTAGATATTTGGTCAAATAGTTTGCTTTTCACCCTTATCCTTGGTTGGTAATTGATTTCCTTTATCTCCTTGCTCATATGAAGTTAATAAATGCATAAAGTAGATATGCCCAATGATTGAAACTGAGAGAGATATGCAAATACAGTATTTCCTGATGTTCCCAAACCATGAGATGACTGCAAACGAAAGCAAGTAAATGTTCATTTACAGCCAACACTCATTTTGATCAACACTTGTCATACTAACTCCAATTCCCAGAATGTCTGAATGTGCAAGACTTCAATGCAGGTGCAAGGCTATACTAATTGATTATAATGCCTCAATTCAGGCAGCCTTAGCAAATCACCACAACATATGAAGCTATGCTTTTGCAAATAATGTTCAAGACAGCGATTTTAATCATGGTATTGAATTGGTTCAAAAATGTATTTGCATACAATAATAAAGGAACTTGGGTCTGCTGACTTGAGATCTTAACTCAGCAATGGCAACTCCTTCGACTCTTCCACAAGTGTGCCGCTTTGATGCTTTAGGAGGCTGTGTCCTACTTGCTTTGCTAACCATGACCACCTCCTTAGCTCGAAATTTTTGAAGCCAAAATAATATCTTCAATTCTTTGAGTATAAGCATTGCCTTGAGAAGATTAAACTGTTGTCTTATTGTCTTTATTTAATATCGGGCCTTTCAATATTAACTCCTCAACCAAATGTTGCATCTCTAATATTAAGCGCTGCTTCATCAATTGCTTTGAATATCTTCAATGACTAATGTAATGCCTTTTTTAGACGCTCGATAATATAATCCCTTTTAAGAAGACACCCAAGCGACTTAAATAGTATGTGTGAATTTGTTTACCCTTTCGTGTAGATGGGGGGTGATATAAACCAGAGTAGATCATAAGATGTAGGGGTGGTGATGAATAATCAATATTGTGTGCCTAATATTACCAGGCTTGATGACAACATGGAACGATGCCTTATTCACACATATCTGATGAAATATAAGGTAGCTTCTTCAATGTTGATCGTTGGAAATGGTGATTTCAATCTCAGTCGCCAACCTCTTAGCCATATATGATTTGAATTATCAAGCCCCTTTCTACTTCTTCTTTGTGACAGTTCAATATAGACAAGCCACAATACTGCCTATTCACCTTCAAAACTTCAAGCTCCGATTATCTTTAATTTCCAAGTGATTTCTTCTGTAGAATACCTCAAACTTTGTTTCCCATCATATACAAACTTTACAATTGACTTGGCTCCTTCCAAATGTCCTCAAGAAGCATTAAAACATCATCGAATCCTTCTATAACATTAGAATTACCAATTTGATTCCCCTTCGATACAAAATATGGATCCACGTCACACTCCTCTTTCTCCTCTTGCTGCGGCTCTTGGTCCCTTTGCGACTGGCATCCGGCAATGATCATATATCTATTGCTTTCGAGGACTCTTCCCTTAATTCACTTTAATTCGGGCAAGCTGCTCCCGTCAAGTGAAGACAATTAAATCTGATCATAATCTAAACTCCCAACTCTCCATTGTATTTCTTTTCTTTTATTATTTTCCTCCTTATATTTCTTGCTTACTCAAACATGATCTTATATATCTTGAATCGCTCAAGAGACACGTCCTTCCAATTGAGATGTGTCTAATCTGCATGCATCCCTTGATGATCTTTAGTTTATTAGTTAACATATCTGGACATTACTTATTATTTATTTAATTGTTCTATATGTATTATTATGATTATAATAATATTATATTATATTGTATTTTATCTTTGACTATTATAATTATAATATTATCAATTATAATTATAATTATAATGATATTTGAAATTGTATTCCTTTATACTTGACTATTATAATAATGATATTATAAATTACCTTCTTCTATATTATTAACATGTATATCTAAAAAAATATAAATATATTAAGCGTATACTTATCTCAGATGCCCCTTTGTGATGGGGACATCACAAGTCTCTCCCGTTTGACTTTGCTTGTCCTCAAGCAAAATACCTTAGTTTCTCCTCGGATCTCTTCCTCTAATCTGTCACTAACGACACACAGGTTAGTCACGTTTTTAAATGAGAATGTCCTATAATTATTATTCTATTTGAATGCGTATATCTACTAAAATATAAATATATTAAATATACACTTATCTTTGTGATGGGGACATTACAATGAACTTGTGTCTTTGCTTTGATTAAAGGATCGCATCTTTTCAGATCTGTTTTGTTTAATTAATCACACCCCTTAATGATAAAGCAAGTCGTCTTAATAAAAACAGATTGTTTTTGAAAAACAAATTGTTCTTTTGTTTAGATGAAGCGCTGCATCTTTTCTAATAAATTCACACCTTTCAAAGCGTCGCATCATTTCTCTTAATCTTTTGATCCTCCATTAATCGCATTATTTCCTTAATTAGATTTCCTTGCTGTATGCCAACAAATCTGAAGTATATCCTCTTGAATCACACCCTTTCACAATGGCTTATCTTTCTGAAATCGTAGCATTTCTTCATTAGTAATTAATACTAATCAAATCTTTTCATTATGATGTTAATTTTATTATCGACTTTGTTTAGCATGACTTTAATCGATTTCTTCTATCAATAGTTTGATCTTCTTGCTGCCTTCTTTGAGATCTGTTTTTAGCATAGTCTTCTTCATTTGAAATCTGCTCTTTAGCGTAAATATGTTCCTTAGCATAGACCATTATGCCTTTGATCATTATATGATTGTTTCAAAAATGTTACTTCTGTCATGCTGTTCATGATTTTAGAGGCAAAACACTAAAGGCGGATGAAAACCCTGTTTTGAAGTTTTGAGAGCAAGAAAATGCATAGTTGACCATTCCACCGATGGAAACCTCTACAAATCAGTGGAATGGTGTTTGTTAGGGCCTATTTTCATGTTAGTAGGATTATAGGAGCAGGTAAGGAGATTTTTGTATTCAAAAACATCTTTACGTGAAAATTTCGTTTATAGCTTGTAGTCAATAGTTGCAAAGGTTCTCCATTTTTCTCAATCTGCTTTTTGCCTATCATCATGACATTCATTTGATTTTTCTCCAGACTAGTATGTCTGATCATTCTCTTCATAAAGTTTGCTTCACACAAATAGGTCTTTTTTCTCAATCTGCTCTTTGCCTATCATCATGACATTCATTTGATTTCTCCAGACTTGTATATCTGATCATTCTCCTCATAAAGTCTGCTTCACACAAACAGGTCTATGATTAACCCATATATCAAGCTTAGACAATGTACTCGTTCTTGACACATCAATAACATAAATCTTACAGTCTCTTATTTGCCTTTGACATCAATGACAATATTTCCAACAGAACTACATTTGGGCCCTCGATGTCAAGGGCGCCTCTAGCCTGAAGGGGCAAAAATTTGCTCCAAAACTGATGGTTTCCATCGTTTCACACTTCTCAAACACCATGTTGCTTGTGAGTTGACTGTGTTGAGGCATTACTGCAACTAACGCGAGTACGTGACTATATTTCACCATTTTTATGTGTACGAACACTGCAAAGTTGACTTGTACGTTGATTGGGCAAGTATCTCCCACGTAGCAAGGCATAGTGTTTCTAGACTCATAATATTTTTTGCCATTTTAAAATCCCGTTCATTGCGAAGCATCTTTTTCAGCATCTTTCACCGCAGAAACTTTTGTGATGAGTTTGAGGCTTAGATTTCGACATTGGTACTGGTCAACTGCCATTGATGACCTTGGAGGTCCTAACTTTTCTCCTCAAAAAGTGAAAACAACCCACCAAACTTAAAACTGAGTTTTCCTTGATTCCAACTTCACCAGTGTGATCATGACATGAAATAAGCCAATCAAAATAAATTTCAGCCAATTCTCGAAAGATCTTATTTTTTAGGGTTTTTATGGTTTTTCCCAAAAATAGGGGCCCGGAAACGATAATCTTCAAAATTTTCAAATTTTGTCAGTATCTTCAAGACATTAAACCCACAAAAAGCCCATGCTTGATTTGACCAAAAACTGAGTTTTAATGACAATTTTACAGGATTTAGACTATTTTAATCAAAATACCTTAATGAAGCAAAAAATTCGTTTTGGGTACAAAATTCTTCATGTCTTTGTGGATGGAATCCATTGGACTATTTTCAGCAATTGTAGATATTTTCTTTATTGATTTTATAAATTTCTGTTGAAATCTTTTCTTTCAGCTATATTATTGATTTTCATATGGTTATATTTCTGTGATTAAAAAGTAGACATTCAACATCTAAATTATGCATCAATTTGGTGCAGATTTTAAGCTCCAAGATTGGATGAATCTCTGGAAGAATATTTTTAATGTGCTGTAGGCTTTAGCTGTGCTTTGAATTGGAAAGAAACATATCATTAGAAACAATTCCTCAAATTCTTTTCCTGTTACTAATTCCCAAGGTT
>VDFB02166454.1:0-21130 GCA_007258455.2 Sequoia sempervirens | reverse complement strand
CTATCACTACAAACAATATGATTAAATTTGGGTCTAGTATGGGTCATCATACAAAAAGCACATTCTGTCGTGCTTCCAATTACTCATGCTTTTCTGAGTACATTTTCTACTCAGTGGCTAAGTCAGAGAGCTAGCCTTTGTACTCTATAGAGATGTTTCACTTATGATTCAAGTTACCCAACATCATAATAGGATATAAGGAAAGAAACAATTTTTTTCAATTTTCTCCATTTCAAGCATTGAACTGATCTGTAATAACAGTGGGAGCTTCATTTTAATTCTAAATACTCTGATCTTATTATATCTACAAAAATGTTTTGTGGGAATTAATTAGATTTTGTTATTTATAGAATCAGCTCCTTTCTTTAATTCATTAAGTAGGAATATTAATAACAAAGCCTCGAGAAAAATCTCAATCTAAAGTGATTTAACCATTAAATAATCAAGAAAAAGATTGCTATCGTCACATTATTAAAAAAATACAACTCCTTTACAAAAGCATTAAGATTCTATGTGTTTTTTGTTTTTAATTGGAAGGAGATGATGAAACCCATGAATATGAAGTGATTTTCTATTAAATCTTTTCCAAGAAATAGCTCTTGAAGTCCAAATGAAGTCACACGTCACTTCCAAAGTTTCAAGCAATATCTGTTGGGTTAACATGTGTTTATCAGTCATCTAAATAATACCCCACAATACTATGCAACTATGGTAGCTCCATTCATAATTAGTTGTTCTAAAGAATAGTTCTCTAACATTTTAGACCCCCAACTATATATTAATATATTAATATGAAGTTGCCAAGTGACTCAGAGACCAATAAACATTTATAATATAGAAAAGGCTAAAGCATAACAAAAAATTAATACTATTGTGCATAATAGTAGGGTCAATTAAGAGCATATAATCATAATAGGGTAACATGTGGGCATGTGCATGAACATGATTACACTAAAAATCAAAGGAGAAGGCAGGAAGTAAAAATGAAGGGGAAGCTGAATTTCACAGAGGTTCATGTCTCCAATGAGATTGTTGGATCAATGTAAACAAGTTTTGGTGAAACTTTTGTTCTCTTCTTCCACTCAAAAAATTGTCACAAATCAGTCCACCACCACCATAAACTTCTATAATGCATATTATTGCCCAGATTCTGATTATAATGAAGCCATTTCAGACTACATAGAAATCTTCAAGCAATCTGCATCCACTAATGACAAAATATGTTGCAATGTTTGAGATTTTCTTCTACAGTAATGGAGTCCCTATGTTCAAATGTAAAGAAATGAGAGTTTTTCTTTCAGTGAGTATCATGCATCCATGTATTGTTTTCTTTCTTACTCCCTTTCTGATGAAAGGTTGGTAGAATGTAAAAAATTATGTTCAAGTTCTATAGAGCTTTTAAATACTAAACTCCATTTTCATGTCAAAAGGATTGCACCATGGTTAAGAAGAACTAGTCATGTCTACATTTTCTTTGGTCGAAATATTTTTTATCCATATACTTGAATTGAGTTGGAGCTGTAATAGGCCAGGTACAATTTGAACATCAGCACATGTTAGCACAATGGACTGCCTGCATGTATATTGTATTGTAATGGCTTTGTACGTAGAGACAAAGGATTTTTGCAGTAGTAAACTTGAAATTTGCTTTGTTTATTGCTCTTGGGTGGTTGATGGTTGGTTTTTTGATGTAGATTGTGATCAATGGTCAGATTTTGATTATGTTATTGAATCAACACTACAAACTGTAAGAATACGATAGGTTATGGAATAGCAAAGAAAATGTTCTAATCTCAAGGCTTATATATTGAACACCAATGCAGGGTGAAGAAATCCTAGAAAGAGGATAACACCTGTGCAGGGCCAAGAAAGCTTAGTAAGAGGATATGCAGATTTTAAAAAATTGTCTCTTGAATCAACTGTGTATGTTTTTAAATCAACATTTCAAATCATTGTCTTCTTTCTGTTGGTGGATCTTTGAATCAACATTTTGGATCACTATCTTCTTTCTTTTAAGAGATCCATGAACATGATCTGAAACGTTGATTCAAAAACATATACAATTAATTTTGGAAACAATCTTTTGATACACATTACAAAATAATTTGAAATATATCAAATTAAAAAAAAAACCACCACAACCTAAATGTCAGATCCATAAAACTGAAACCTTAAATATTTTAAATAGCTAACAAAACCAAGGATATGCCACCTTGCAAGCTTATATAGCTATTGCAATGGTCCCAGCCAGGTGAAGATACCATCGACAGCTGATGAGGGGACTTAGTGAAAGGAAAACTTTTAATTTATTTTATTAGAATTAAACAATTTATTCTTGTACATAGAGCCAATGCTGGTTCTACCAAATGCAGCAAGCACATGTTTGGATTTTTTTATTTGTTTTCAATTGAAAATTGCAAGCTGGTTTTTTTGGTCAACTGCTAATAATTTTTAACTAGTTAAAAAACCCAACAAATTCAGGTTTACTATTTCAGATTGTCAAAGATAGGTGAACTTGCAGTGATTGATAAGATTTGTCATGATTTTGAATAACTATTAGGCCAAGATTTTCAAAAATTTCATAGACCAATGTAGTGCCAATTTTAGATGGGCCTGTGATTTATCTTTAAAATCATATTTGGGGTAGGTTAATCTACATTAAAAGTCTAAAATTCCATATAGTAATTACAAGACACTGTGTTATATGTATATACTCAATTGAGATTTTCAAGACTCAACATATGATTTCAAAGACTCAACATATGCTTTTAAGAAGAATTGGTCATGTCTGCATTTGCTTTGGTTGAAATATAGTTTATCCATATACTTGAATTGAGTTGGAGCTATAATAGGCCAGGTACAATTTGAACATCAACACATGTTATCACAATGGACTGCCTGCGTTTATATTGTATTGTAATGGCTTTGTATGTAGAGACAAAGGATTTTTGCAGTATTGAACTTGAAATTTTCTCTATTTATTGCTCTTGGGTGGTTGATGGTCAATTTTTTGATGTAGATTGTGATCAATGGTCAGATTCTAATTATGTTATCGAATCAACACTACATACTGTAAGAATACGATAGGTTATGGAATAGCCAAGAAAAGGTTCTAATTTCAAGGCTTATATATTGAACACCAGTGCAGGGCGAAGAAATCGTTGAAAGAGGATAAAACCTGTGTAGGGCCAAGAAAGCTTAGTAAGAGGATATGCAAATTTAAGGTAGTGCTAGTAAATATCGGTAGTTGGTTTATACAGTAAGTAATGTGGACATTAGGATAAGGAAGAGAATGCCTCATTCTCCATCCAACTCCTCACACAAGATCTTTACTTGCATTGCATCGCATCACTCGCCACACATAAGCTATCCCTCCTAGGTACATGAATATCGATGACCAATGATCCCATCAATGCGAGAGAAAAGCCATAGATAAAGTCCTACCACTATGCAGAGTCATAAGCCCTTGAACACTTGACCAAATATAGGATTCCTTGGTCCCTCACTAGCTCTGGATTCGTCTACCTTCCCACCCCTATCTCGGGTTCCATGAAATGGTTGGGAACTGATGGAATGGGAACTACTCCTTCTACAAGATCCATCGATCCAGAGAAAGCACTTACTCTTCCAACCCTAGCTCTTCCTAGCCAGCAAGAGTGCATTAATAAGATCGACCAGGCATCAGAGAAACATGGTCTCATGGAATCCAATAATCACAAGATATGCATGGGATGGATTTATCAAACAGGATTTTGAAACTCTCAAGCAAATGAGATCCGTGGCATAAGGCTAGATTCCTCAACCTTTTCCAGCTTTCATTCTGCCTGTGCCAAAATGGGAGATTCCGGACAAGGTAAGGGTGTCTATTAAGAAATAAAACAGATTGAGTTATATAGTTTTCAGGTGTTGTAGTTGCTATTGCATTGGTAGACATGTAAGTTGTTTGACAACAAAAGTGAAAGGTGGATTGACAAGGCGTATGAATTGTTTCAGTAAACAGTGGAAGCATGGACAAGGCGTGTGACTTAAGCTTGACAAAATGCCTCGAATGAATGCAATCTTAGGGCTCAAATGTTTGCAAGGTATGCACAAGATGGATTTGTTGAAAAGATATCAAAAACTATCAAGCAAATGCAATATGCAGCTATAAAGCCGAATTCCACAACATTTACCAACAAAAAAAGACAAAACATAACAAAAAAGAAAAAATGTGGGGCACACCTATTGCTGAAATTAGGTCCTTCGTAGAAGCTTTATCACTGTAGCTTGCCCTAGATCCTAGTGTCACGCCCAAAATTTTCACTAGAAAATGCAATAATTTTTTTTTTTTTAAATCTATTAATTAAGCTAATTAGCACTCTTAAGTGTTTAAGCATTATGTTAAAGATAATTTAAGTTAGCCTCTTCTCTTTTTGGTTTGAAGTTGACAATATATCTTTATGCATTAACTCATCTCTCCAAAGATCCTGATGACATTATCCTTGAATAATGACAATAATGATATTTAATCAAATACATTACATATGTTAGTTTTAATGTGATAAGCCCATAGTACCTTGCTAATTAGCAATTATAACATTAATACAATTATTTTATTTAACCAAGAAAACAATAATATTTACTCATCAATTATCTATTATTATTATTTTAATTTATCAATTTTACTCAAAATCCAAATAATCCTTAATACCCAATTTAGCATTGGATGTAGTTTTAATATTGATTTTGATATTAGTTTTCACCTTTTTAACTTTATGCTTATTAGCACTCCACATAATACCAATAGTTTGTTATTACTATATATATATATTATATATATTTTTAAATAATAATAATATAATTTCATTAATACCTTTAACAATATTATTAATTATAATATAGTTAAATCAATGAGCTTATAATCATGTTTAACATGAGTTTAAACCACTTAATCATTACCATTCAATATCAAACAACAATCTACCCATTTAATCATTACTATTGTCAAGGAAATGTATTTACTTTTAAATAAAAAAAATAGATTTATTTTACTTCTATTTTTAATTTCAATTTACCCTACTAAAATTACTTCCAAAATAATAACATGGAATAACTAGCTGTTAATAATGCTATTATTATTTACTTTCAAATTACTTCCCTTGTTTTTTTTTTAAATCTCATTTTACCTTACTAACATTATTTCCATCTAAGTAAAAGTAATATCATCAAATAACTAATTCGTGAATATCGATATTAAAATAACCATAGTAATTTTAGTACTACTAAATCAACCACAATAATATTATTTATAACTTTGAATGATTCACTTTTTTTTTTTTTTTGTAAATATTATACCACTACATAGAAATATTATTTACAATATCATATTAAGTTTAGAACTTACTTATTGTGATAAAAACTAATATTTATACTAAAGAATTTTACTACTAGTAATATATTGCCTCAATTCACTAATACCAAATAATTCACTTTTACTGAGATTCACATTATCATTAATATTAGATTTCATTCTTAACACTAATTAAGAAGTAAGGGTAAAGCTTATATGAACTTCATTTATTTTTTTAATAAAATTATTATTATCAAATCTAATATCAATACTAAAATTTGTCTCAAAATTCAAAAAAATTAAAGCTTAAATTATTATCTATACTAGAATGTTTCTTAATACTCTCAAGAATAATATCTCTATTGATGGTGCTTCTTTGAAGCTTTATAAATCCATTAATTGCTAGAAATATTAACACTGCCTAGCAACATTGGTGCTCGATTTAGATAAAAAATGACATTGTTTATGTTTTATAAATTTGAATTTTAATTCTTTTGAAATATTGGGAGGTTTCAGCTATTTCCATATGCCTCTGTTGCATAACCATTTGAACTATTATTCACATTATTGATGATTGGGTGGAAGAATGAGATACTCGTAGCAACAATCAAGGCATGGGATTTGGGAAGGTAAAACAAAAGTACCCAAGGATTTGACGCATGACAGTTAGATGTAAATGTTGTTATACTATCCCATTATTAAGTCAGATAAAATAAAAGATATTATTATCTTAAATAATCATTATTATTAATGTATATGCAGAAAAATTGTAGTATTATAATATTTAGTTTAAGCAATCAACACAATAATCTGATGTACTATTCTGTTACCATAAATATTAAAATGTCCCATAATTTAAATTGCTTATTTATTATGTGCAGCTATCCTCATTTTAATCTAGATTTATTTATTTTTAAATCATACTCATGGCATTTTACAATGCTACTTCCTATTGCTGGTAAATAAAATATTTATTTAATGATTTTCAGTTGTTCTCGCTAAATGGAATGCGCGATACCACACTTCATGCAAGCTAGCCTGACATCAATTCACTTAATTTATTTCATAAGAGGTTTACATAGCCACATAGTGGCATTATTGTAAAGTAGTGTTGAACAAGCAAACAATGCCATATTTTGACTGCAGTCACATTTGAAAAAAAAAGAAAAAGAAATTGTAGGGATGTGATTGAGGACTGCCTCAAATAAGGAACGTATAGAGAAGGGCGCACTTAATGAGATTGGACTGACCTAGCTGGTAATTTTCTACAAAGGTCTTAATGTCACTGATTGATGGTACTCATATTTTCTAATAAAATCCAATGAGATTGACATGCGAGCAGAAGTTCAGTCTAAGATGATGTATCGTTCAACAAGAAAAGTAGCAGAGTTATCCATGGAGCACTCTTCTTGACATAAGTATAGAAGACTTCAAGTGTACCGCTGTGAGTTTGAGTAGATGGGTTTACTGACAGTGACCAATATAAACCAAGCCCAATTCAAGACTATGCATTCGATACAAAACTCAGGTTAATCTTAATAGCACACTCAAATATAGGTGACAAAACAGCGACTAGATGAGTCTATGAATTGAAATATGGTGAGTTGGGGTCGGCACACAACTACCTACTATATTCTTTATTATTGATTTCTTTATAAAAAAAATTATACAAAGTTCCTTCGCAACAAATATAATCTGTTTAAATGTCTCGAAGTTCCCAAACAACCCTTCTATCATCTCTTCTACCTTATGCAGCAGATGCATAAAATCTTTTCTAGTTGGTTTTCTTTTACGCCAGTTTACTCTGTGGTATATATTAACAATGTTTTCTGAACCCTCAAGCGATGGTGTCTAAATATTTTTTTTTGAAAAGGAAGGATTCAACGAAGTATCACAGTGGTTTGATTACAAGCAAGTTGCCTCTCTATGCTTCTCAGATTTCTTGTATATTTATCTCTCCTTTTTAAATGTGCACACTATAAACTTGTATAGTATATTTATAATGAATCCTTAATGAAAATTTATATATCAAGCAAAACTATATTTGGCATATGCTTATCTGACTATTGCAGTAGAAAATTTAACAACAAGATTCTTCGTCCTTTTTTTTGTTTTTTTTTTGTTTTTTTGAATAATCACGGAAAGGAACTAAGATGCATAACTCATTTTCATCGTCTTCATCCATGCTAAAACATCATGTGTAAGAGATTTTCAAACTGATATATTCTCAAACTTTTATTGGTTACAGCTAAGAGGAGTAGTACCATTTATTTTATTTATTTATTTTCCTGCAAAGCATTGCATCTTAACAGCATACAGAAGGTGCACCAAGAGGAGTAGTTTAATCATACAAATCAAAACCTTTGCCTTGCACCTATAGACAATCTCTTACAATATACTTTACAAAATGGTGAAGAATATAATACCCATCCACAAAACATCCAAAGTTACAGTTTAAACTGAAGAGATAAATATTTTTCCATGCAAATCATTATGGGATTTCTCTCATTTCTACATTGAACAATATGAAATTCATCTCCTTGCAACTTGTAACTCTACCACTATGTTTTAGAAAAATAAATGTCTTACAAACCCATGAACAAAGTCTTGCTCTCCACCCTACTGTAATGGCGTCATGGAGCCTCATGGGCTCTAGCCATACCCCCGAACAAGGTAGTCTTTCAGCTCCAAGATGATCAATGGAGTTCTTTCAAATTCTTACAAAGGAACAATCATGACATAGCCCTGAATTTCATGCATCTAGGTTCCCTAATCTCTATGTTCAACCATGATCTATACAACATGCCACATTCTTACAACAAATACACAAGAGTAAATGGAAATAAGAACTTATCTTCTTTCTTTTTGGTGAAGGGATTGAACTCTTTCAACCATCTTTCTCCAAGCCAAGCCATCTTGAACACTTTCTTCTCAGAGAGGTGGACTCCTCTCCTCTTCTCATTCTTTCTGCCATCTCCACTAAAGTTCTCCAAAAGGAAAAGTGGGTAACATCCATTTCCTCTTTTCCATCCAAGTATATAGGCATTCAACTTGAATTCCCCTGAATGAGAGAGAGACACTTGTCACTCTCTCATTTGATCTTTCAACACACATCCCCACAAGTTCTCACACATGTGTGAGACTTTTGGGGAGATGGGGAATGTACTATGACACTCTACCCAACAACCCTTACAAGGTGGCTTAACACATGTGAGAGATTTGATGCTCTTTCCAAGTTCATTAATGAACTTTGGGGAGTGTGGTGGGGAAGTGATAAGTCACTTCTCCCAACTCCCAAAGACTCAAATTCGTCACACCCTTTCAAGTGGACTTTTGAAGGGTCAAATCATGTCCTTGGGACCATATTGCATGCCCACTTGTCCCCTACAACTATGGTATAGACCCTAGGGGGTTTATCTTTGTATCCCAACTAAAGAAATTGACCAACAACCCTCTTTAAAGTCCCACTTAAGGTTCTATCCGAGTTTCACCCTTGGATAAGGGTTCATAAACCTTATCCCCAACTTACATCTTGCATGACACAATTAAATAACCTTTCAACCCAAAAGAATAAACATAGTAACTATTTTCCCTCGGCTCCAAAATAAGGAAATCAAGTACATAAGCACAAAATGGTGTCTTTCAATTTGTTCTCATTGGTTCTGTGTTCTCGTATTAGCGCCTCTTTTCTTTCCTGCACATTACCAATGAAATCATAAGCAACAATCATATATCACATTAATTTGGTAACTAAAATAAGATTTAATTGTGCAACCATTTCATTAAAATTCCAATTCACATTCATAGTTTACAAGTGCCTAATACTTCCATGGAAATGATAATAAAACATTTCAAAATGAAATACAAGCACATTTTCATGAAATCGCACTATGCATTGCCTAAAATATATCTAAGCATCCATAAGTATATAACAAAATCAAGATTGTATTATTCACATGCAAAGCGGGGTCTTACATCCCCCTCCCCTTAGATTAGACTTCCTCTTGGAAGTCATTAAGGTCTAGAACATAATCTTCATATAACAATGCACATAAATATATTAAAAGTGTTAATTGTTTTTCTTTCTTGATGAGACAATCAAACTATTCAACTATAAGTGCACATTAAAGACATCCCTTCCATGAATTAAATATCTAAATACTTAGAGAAAAATTTCTCCCCAAAGAACATTTATTTGATGTATTCATAGTGTAACAAATGTTAGTAGCCATCCATGTAGTTAACTTTTTTTTTTTTTTTTTTTTAGCATTTGCACCAATACATATCCAAACACCTTAACATCCTTGGACACTCTTCAAGGTTTTCTTTTGCATCACAAACATCACTCATGATGTTAGAAAATACTTTCATTCTAATTTCAATTCATGTCTCAAGAATAGTAGTCTCAATTTTATCTGTCACTTTCTTTCTCACATAACAGTTAAGTACTTTCACATGTCATTTATTTACAAATTTACCCATACATCAGAAAAATTACACATAGCTCACATCACAAGGCTCAATGGGATTTACAAGGATGGATATTCTTGGATACCACTCAAGGCCCTTCTCTAAGGAATCCTCCAATACATAAGAATAATCATCGAATGAGGGGAAGAATGGATTAATGACCGTCCCATACCGGTCCCATTCACAACCCCTTTTCAAGAATAATTCCCCAGCGCATCTACCCCCCTATACGACCTGCCAGGGAACCCCCCGGGATATGGTAGTTTACATATGTCACATTACATCACGTTTACCAGCAGTTAGAAAACATTAAGAAAGCCTCAAGTCGAGAAATCATAAGATCATAAACCAATGTTTCAATAAAACATAAAATTATAAAATCAAGAGAAAACCAAATAAAGATCATTTGTAGCTACATTTCAACATTCCAATCTTAATTCAAAAAAGAAATTAAATAAGTCCTTGAGGCAATTTGGACTATAACAACCTTCAAATGGCTAATAGCCTAATAAAATAAATGCAAAATTCCACACTGCTGGTGTATAATAAAATAAAACATCAATCAAGAATTACCAATAATTCATATTCCAACAATAAAAATTGCACATTACGAGCACCATGTGACTTGATAAGCCACCTAAGGGGAGGAGGGGAATGGTGGTTCTCTAACCACATAAGTATAATAGCATGCAATAACTGGTGGTCCCTGACCACATAAACATGAATAACTGGTGGTCCCTGACCACAGAAATCAGCATCAATGGTGGTCCCTGACCACATAAATATAAGTAATTGGTGGTCCCTGACTACACAAATATGAATAACTGGTGGTCTCCGACCACATAAATATAAATCACTGGTGGTCCCCGACCACATAATTATAAGTAACTGGCGGCCCAAAAAAATTCCATCCTTTACCCATGGGTTATAACATCAAGGAATAGGTTTGCACTATGAACCAACAAGTGTGGCTCTCATATGTGGGGGAGTAGGCCACGATCAACATCCATGGGAGGATTACAATGACTCGACATAGATCCTTTGTCAGGATTAGGGACAATGCCCTGAGCTCATAATTTCCCGATGGGAGAACATGTGCCTCTCAACCCCTATTTACACTAGCTGGCATCGCACTCCCATAAGGGGGGAACCAAACACTAGGGGTACACATTTACTATACAAATAAGACTAACACAAGGGAATACATCACATTTGATTTGATAAATACACATTCACACATTTAACACGTTTACATAAACACACAACTAGCTAGCTTACATAAGGTCCATCACAAAAGGGTACTCATAAGGGATCATACTTGACCTCCCTCACCCTTATCCCAAGTTAGATATTGTGTATCCTATATTTGGGGTACAATACATTTACTAGTTTCACTTTACATGACCTAACAGAACACGCTTTACATAATTCACCAAAGAACAAGAGCAGTGCACTTACACATATTCTATTTTGTATAAACAATATTCACTTTTTGTTTCAATTTTGGAAATATCTACTCACTTTGCATAGGTACAAGAAATCACTAGAAGATATGCAACTATAGCTTAGGCATATCACCCCATTTCCTAGAACTTAACAAAGCATGGTTTGTCACATTATTAGCACAAATGTTGTTACACCCATACACACTTTATTTTCTTTACAGAATGTTCACTTTGTTAACATCTATCCATTGAATACTTATAAAATAAATTGCCATATAATTAACAATTGTAATTTAGGTAATACTCAATTTTCCTATAATTAGCAATACATGGCACAACACGCTTCCTATCTCACTAACAACACATTTATGATCGAAATTGTTTTTCTATATATATCCATACCACTCTTCCCTTTTTATTCAACTATGTTTGTTATGTTCATTGACATATCAATATGGGTAATTCCAAGATATTTTCTCAACATGCTAGAAAAAAATAAAATAAAATAAAATAAAAAATTCCTACTTAATAAGGGGTAGAGTCAACCATTTTCATTGGAAACATTACAGTATGAGAAAAGAAGGCACACTCAATGCATAAAATACATGATAATTCATAAAATAGTGATTCTTGCTAGTCATTAATATCCTTTTACAAGACTTTCATTTTGCTATCCAGGGTTGAACCATTTAATCACATGTTATACCATCATTTTTACAATCACAGTTCTATCTAACCTCATAAATGTGCACGAGTAAAAGTGTTAAAAGTTTTACCTACTTTGAGGTTTTCTCCTTACATTTAGATGCAAATGTTCTTCCATCAAAGAGTAAACATAGTAAATGGTATAGAATTCACAACATTAATTGGAGGTTTTACAAGTCCACTTAAGTGTCTCTTATCTATATATTTTAACTTTCCCATCACATAATACACTGTGAACCACACTTAATTCTTTACTTAATTTATAACTTCATACAATTGATTATTCATTCATGATGACGTGCACACAACCTTCAAGTTCAACATGTAGTTGAGTGTGTTATTACTTCATATGCATGGCATGCATCCTTTCTTATTTGGGAAGCAACAAGTCTCCTAAGGAAGTAGTAATAACATGAGTTCAAGACAATGTTTTAACTCCAATTTCTCATTTGACAAGGTCTTAAGTCACAAATCTTTTTAATGTTTACTTATTACAAGGGGATAGTTTTAACACCATATTTATTGGTCCTCAACAATCTTATCTTAATTGCATCCTTCTATTGCCTTCACTTTTGACTTAAATCATAGAAGCCCTATTATTTTGTTTACTATTTAATCTTTAAACAACAGAACATAATAGTTTGATAGTTGTTATAGTTACATTAAGTGAACTAGGTCACTGTTTACTTGCGAAAGTGCTCAATTAGCTCTAAAGTTTCATCATTTAAATTCCAGGTATAATTTTTTTTTTTATCACTCTTCCAAGTTGAACTTACAATACAAAAAAAGGCTTGATCATTAGTTGATGTTATCATTCATGAAATTTTTACCTACCAACTATAAGGTGAATCGTTAGTTGCTTCACAAGAACACAAATTAAGTCTTTATGTGTAAATTGAGATCTAGAGTAATAGGAAAGGCCAGGATATTTGTGTCTTAGGCATATTGGGTAGCATTTCATGGATGTCTCAAATCCATACCCAAATTATGAGCAATCCCTTAGACTTAGGTCCATCCATTTACACCTTTAAAGTTTAATTATGATCTTTGATAGTATTTTAAATCCAAAATATATGGAGTGCTCAAATTGTACTCAATACAAGGTCAAGAGATTTTCTATTGTTTTCAATCTTGTTGTCGTTTTGATTTAATCAATTTAGGGGTTTAGAACTTTAGGATCATTTAATTACACCCTTAACACATTGCTCCTTTTATGGTTACATGTTTCCATATGTAGTTATGATATTCCCTCCTCAATTCATACCACGATTTGCATAAGAAAATATGTTGCTTCCTAAAAACTCCAAATTTTAAGAGGTTATGACATTACTATATTTAATAATTATGGTCCTAAGAAGTCAACAAAGGTAGTGTTCCTCTAATAATACACATCGTGATGACTTATTCACGTATCTTAAAAAACTATGCTTGAGAATCTCCATTTTATCTTTCTAAGGTTCAAGGAATTTTAATGTTAAGAGACTAATTAATGCCATAACCTTTGCTAAATGATCCAATATGTAACTCAGGTCATTCACCTTATTTACTTAAAACAACGGATCATGTTTAGATTAGGATTTCTTGAATAAATACTTCCTTGACCCATATATAATGGTCACTTCTTGATCCTTTAGGATTTTACAAACTAGTTGGCTTGAATAATTATCACTAAGTTCCTGTTTATTGCACCATTTCAGTCCCTTAGAATTTCCCTTAACAACATTTTATTCTAACTATCATTTGAGGTGGTTTGCCCATTTACCTGCATGCTCATAATACTTAATTCCTAATTTCATCCTAGAGTTCCCTAGTGTTACAACCTAGGGCTCTGATACCAAAATATGTCACACCCAAAATTTTCACTAGAAAATGCAATAATTTTTTTTTTTTTAAATCTATTAATTAAGCTAATTAGCACTCTTAAGTGTTTAAGCATTATGTTAAAGATAATTTAAGTTAGCCTCTTCTCTTTTTGGTTTGAAGTTGACAATATATCTTTATGCATTAACTCATCTCTCCAAAGATCCTGATGACATTATCCTTGAATAATGACAATAATGATATTTAATCAAATACATTACATATGTTAGTTTTAATGTGATAAACCCATAGTACCTTGCTAATTAGCAATTATAACATTAATACAATTATTTTATTTAACCAAGAAAACAATAATATTTACTCATCAATTATCTATTATTATTATTTTTAATTTATCAATTTTACCACTACTATTATTATTAATTTATAAATTTTACTCAAAATCCAAATAATCCTTAATACCCAATTTAGCATTGGATGTAGTTTTAATATTGATTTTGATATTAGTTTTCACCTTTTTAACTTTATGCTTATTAGCACTCCACATAATACCAATAGTTTGTTATTACTATATATATATATATATATATTTTAAATAATAATAATATAATTTCATTAATACCTTTAACAATATTATTAATTATAATATAGTTAAATCAATGAGCTTATAATCATGTTTAACATGAGTTTAAACCACTTAATCATTACCATTTAATATCAAACAACAATCTACCCATTTAATCATTACTATTGTCAAGGAAATGTATTTACTTTTAAATAAAAAAAATAGATTTATTTTACTTCTATTTTTAATTTCAATTTACCCTACTAAAATTACTTCCAAAATAATAACATGGAATAACTAGCTGTTAATAATGCTATTATTATTTACTTTCAAATTACTTCCCTTGTTTTTTTTTTAAATCTCATTTTACCTTACTAACATTATTTCCATCTAAGTAAAAGTAATATCATCAAATAACTAATTCGTGAATATCGATACTAAAATAACCATAGTAATTTTAGTACTACTAAATCAACCACAATAATATTATTTATAACTTTGAATGATTCACTTTTTTTTTTTTTTTTGTAAATATTATACCACTACATAGAAATATTATTTACAATATCATATTAAGTTTAGAACTTACTTATTGTGATAAAAACTAATATTTATACTAAAGAATTTTACTACTAGTAATATATTGCCTCAATTCACTAATACCAAATAATTCACTTTTACTGAGATTCACCTTATCATTAATATTAGATTTCATTCTCAACACTAATTAAGAAGTAAGGGTAAAGCTAATATGAACTTCATTTATTTTTTTAATGAAATTATTATTATCAAATCTAATATCAATACTAAAATTTGTCTCAAAATTCAAAAAAATTAAAGTTTAAATTATTCTCTATACTAGAATGTTTCTTAATACTCTCAAGAATAATATCTCTATTGATGGTGCTTCTTTGAAGCTTTATAAATCCATTAATTGCTAGAAATATTAACACTACCCAGTAACATTGGTGCTCGATTTAGATAAAAAATGACATTGTTTATGTTTTATAAATTTGAATTTTAATTCTTTTGAAATATTGGGAGGTTTCAGCTATTTCCATATGCCTCTGTTGCATAACCATTTGAACTGTTATTCACATTATTGATGATTGGGTGGAAGAATGAGATACTCGTAGCAACAATCAAGGCATGGGATTTGGGAAGGTAAAACAAAAGTACCCAAGGATTTGACGCATGACAGTTAGAGGTAAATGTTGTTATACTATCCCATTATTAAGTAAGATAAAATAAAAGATATTATTATCTTAAATAATCATTATTATTAATGTATATGCAGAAAAATTGTAGTATTATAATATTTAGTTTAAGCAATCAACACAGTAATCTGATGTACTATTTTGTTACCATAAATATTAAAATGTCCCATAATTTAAATTGCTTATTTATTATGTGCAGCTATCCTCATTTTAATCTAGATTTATTTATTTTTAAATCATACTCACAGCATTTTACAACGCTACTTCCTATTGCTGGTAAATAAAATATTTATTTAATGATTTTCGGTTGTTCTCGCTAAATGGAATGCGCGATACCACACTTCATGCAAGCTGGCCTGACATCAATTCACTTAATTTATTTCGTAAGAGGTTTACATAGCCACAGAGTGGCATTATTATAAAGTAGTGTTGAACAAGCAAACAATGTCGTATTTTGACTGCAGTCACATTTGAAAAAAAAAGAAAAAGAAATTGTAGGGATGTGATTGAGGACTGCCTCAAATAAGGAACGTATAGAGAAGGGCACACTTAATGAGATTGAACTGACCTAGATGGTAATTGCCTACAAAGGTCTTAATGTCACTGATTGATGGTACTCATATTTTCTAATAAAATCCAATGAGATTGAGATGCGAGCAAAAGTTCAGTCTGAGATGATGTATCGTTCAACAAGAAAAGCAGCAGAGTTATCCATGGAGCACTCTTCTTGACATAAGTACAGAAGACTTCAAGTGTACCGCTATGAGTTTGAGCAGATGGGTTTACTGACAGTGACCAATATAAACCAAGCCCAATTCAAGACTATGCATTCGATACGAAACTCAGGTTAATCTTAATAGCACACTCAAATATAGGTGACAAAACAATGACTAGATGAGTCTATGAATTGAAATATGGTGAGTTGGGGTCGGCACACAACTACCTACTATATTCTTTATTATTGATTTCTTTATAAAAAAATTTATACAAAGTTCCTTCGCAACAAATATAATCTGTTTAAATGTCTCGAAGTTCCCAAACATCCCTTCTATCATCTCTTCTACCTTATGCAGCAGATGCATAAAATCTTCTTTTACGCCAGTTTACTCTATGGTATATATTAACAATGTTTTCTGAACCCTCAAGCGATGGTGTCTAAATATTTTTTTTTGAAAAGGAAGGATTCAACGAAGTATCACAGTGGTTTGATTACAAGCAAGTTGCCTCTCTATGCTTCTCAGATTTCTTGTATATTTATCTCTCCTTTTTAAATGTGCACACTATAAACTTGTATAGTATATTTATAATGAATCCTTAATGAAAATTTATATATCAAGCAAAACTATATTTGACATATGCTTATCTGACTATTGCAGTAGAAAATTTAACAACAAGATTCTTCGTCCTTTTTTTTGTTTTTTTTTTTGTTTTTTTGAATAATCACGGAAAGGAACTAAGATGCATAACTCATTTTCATCATCTTCATCCATGCTAAAACATCATGTGTAAGAGATTTTCAAACTGATATATTCTCAAACTTTTATTGGTTACAGCTAAGAGGAGTAGTACCATTTATTTTATTTATTTATTTTCCTGCAAAGCATTGCATCTTAACAGCATACAGAAGGTGCACCAAGAGGAGTAGTTTAATCATACAAATCAAAACCTTTGCCTTGCACCTATAGACAATCTCTTACAATATACTTTACAAAATGGTGAAGAATATAATACCCATCCACAAAACATCCAAAGTTACAGTTTAAACTGAAGAGATAAATATTTTTCCATGCAAATCATTATGGGATTTCTCTCATTTCTACATTGAACAATATGAAATTCATCTCCTTGCAACTTGTAACTCTACCACTATGTTTTAGAAAAATAAATGTCTTACAAACCCATGAACAAAGTCTTGCTCTCCACCCTACTGTAATGGCGTCATGGAGCCTCATGGGCTCTAGCCATACCCCCGAACAAGGTAGTCTTTCAGCTCCAAGATGATCAATGGAGTTCTTTCAAATTCTTACAAAGGAACAATCATGACATAGCCCTGAATTTCATGCATCTAGGTTCCCTAATCTCTATGTTCAACCATGATCTATACAACATGCCACATTCTTACAACAAATACACAAGAGTAAATGGAAATAAGAACTTATCTTCTTTCTTTTTGGTGAAGGGATTGAACTCTTTCAACCATCTTTCTCCAAGCCAAGCCATCTTGAACACTTTCTTCTCAGAGAGGTGGACTCCTCTCCTCTTCTCATTCTTTCTACCATCTCCACTAAAGTTCTCCAAAAGGAGAAGTGGGTAACATCCATTTCCTCTTTTCCATCCAAGTATATAGGCATTCAACTTGAATTCCCCTGAATGAGAGAGAGACACTTGTCACTCTCTCATTTGATCTTTCAACACACATCCCCACAAGTTCTCACACATGTGTGAGACTTTTGGGGAGATGGGGAATGTACTATGACACTCTACCCAACAACCCTTACAAGGTGGCTTAACACATGTGAGAGATTTGATGCTCTTTCCAAGTTCATTAATGAACTTTGGGGAGTGTGGTGGGGAAGTGATAAGTCACTTCTCCCAACTCCCAAAGACTCAAATTCGTCACACCCTTTCAAGTGGACTTTTGAAGGGTCAAATCATGTCCTTGGGACCATATTGCATGCCCACTTGTCCCCTACAACTATGGTATAGACCCTAGGGGGTTTATCTTTGTATCCCAACTAAAGAAATTGACCAACAACCCTCTTTAAAGTCCCACTTAAGGTTCTATCCGAGTTTCACACTTGGATAAGGGTTCATAAACCTTAACCCCAACTTATATCTCACATGACACAATTAAATAACCTTTCAACCCAAAAGAATAAACATAGTAACTATTTTCCCTCGGCTCCAAAATAAGGAAATCAAGTACATAAGCACAAAATGGTGTCTTTCAATTTGTTCTCATTGGTTTTGTGTTCTCGTATTAGCACCTCTTTTCTTTCCTG
Source organism: Sequoia sempervirens (assembly GCA_007258455.2). NCBI lineage: Eukaryota > Viridiplantae > Streptophyta > Pinopsida > Cupressales > Cupressaceae > Sequoia > Sequoia sempervirens. The sequence goes on along the minus strand of VDFB02166454.1, from coordinate 2,576 downwards.
CACATTACCAATGAAATCATAAGCAACAATCATATATCACATTAATTTGGTAACTAAAATAAGATTTAATTGTGCAACCATTTCATTAAAATTCCAATTCACATTCATAGTTTACAAGTGCCTAATACTTCCATGGCAATGATAATAAAACATTTCAAAATGAAATACAAGCACATTTTCATGAAATCACACTATGCATTGCCTGAAATATATCTAAGCATCTATAAGTATATAACAAAATTAAGATTGTATTATTCATATGCAAAGCGGGGTCTTATAAAAGAGTAGTAAGGAAATCAAATAACCAATCTTACATGGCAGCAAAATTTAGGTTCCATACCCACCAAGATGATAGCAAAGCAAAGAAAAACGACTTTTCCTCCCTAACTTGCTTACACCTATCCAATGACATTGCTGAATTATAAATGGAGTCCACATCAAGTCAAAAAATATACAATAACAACTCAAAGATTGTTGAGTTTGTTGTCCAGTTGATGCCGCACTACAATATTACCCAATATTTTGTAATCAAGCTTCCTAAGATGCATGACCACATTATAGACCACAAATCTGAGTCAAAGTCCTTGAAGAATGTCATGACTTCAACTCTAATGACCTAGACATTACAAAGATATGATGGAAGTCGATGAAAATTTGAATATGACTTTAACCAAAGTCATTTACTAATGCAATAAGGCCCGATATCATTGCAAATTAGTCATTTTAAAAAATGATGCCCAAAGTAATAATTTTTTTTTTTGCCATGAGTGCCAATAAATGCCATCAAATAAAAAATGTGAGAACAAGATGGATTTAAAATATTGAGTGAATAAAGTCACTAAACCAAGCTTGAAGGAGCAATTAACATAGTAATCAATTTTCCTCAGATGGAGCAATATAAAGAAACACTAAACCAATATGTGCCAAGATCATCAATGATATACCAACTCAACCTGAGTAAACCATGAATCAAAAAACCTGAACGTGCTAAGTACCAAGTTCAAAATTCTGAAAACTGAAAAGAGCCCTGAATCTAAAAACCAATACCATAATCCAAATACAAGAATGAGATAACCTATATTTGTATGTGAAGCCTAAACTGATTAATACTATAAAGAAATGACAAATCTAAATGTAACTCAAAGCCATAGAACTTTCCACTGAATGCCAAGACCAATAAGCCATATAATCAAATTTGTCATTAAATATGTACCATGATAATGCATAAAAAATCCAAACTGAGACTGTCAACAAAGAGAACCAACTGAAAGAGATTTTGTCATCAAGGACAAACCATTTGAACACAACTGAGATCCAACATCCAATTCCCAAAGAAGCCAACAACTCCAGCTTCCACCACTTTTCATGAGCAATAAGCCAAATAACTGGAGTATGACAGTGCAAATTTGGCTAAGTTTCTAACCCACCTACAACCTTGTCCCTAGTCACTAGAACTAAAAACTAGTGAGGTCAAGCCAAAATTTGGGCAAAGTTAACACAAACAAACTATTACAAACATATATATACATATATTATCTATATATATACATGTATACATATACATATACATACATACATATATATATATATACATATATCTACATATGTGTACATGCATACTACACACAATATATATATATATATATATATACACACACATACACATGCATATACATATATCTACATATGTGTATGTCCATACTATATATACCACACATATACATAGATATACATTTAGATATACATAGGATGTACAATTTTTGCGAAAGTGGTTGAAAGCTATCTAGTGTTTTTTTGCATGTGTCGATGGTTCCAAAGTGTTCGTGTTGTATACATATATATACATACATACATATACATACATGCATACATACATACATATATATATACATATACATATACATATACATATATGCACATATACATATATCTACATATGTGTATGTACATAGCATACATACTATACATGTGTATATATATATATACATATACATATATCTACATACACATATATTTACATGTGTATGTACATACTATGCATACTATACATGTACATATATATACATATAGATATACATAAATATACATATAAATATACATATATATACATATATGTATATCCATATATATGTGTACACATAAGTTGTATATAGACCAACCTTTCACACTAAAACCTTTGTATAGGGCTAACTATGAATTTCGGCATTGTATGGCAATGGTGACAATGGGATAAACAAGTTAATGTTATGGAATTTGTTCTGTTGATGTCCACCTTAGGATATATTTTTCCATTTATGGCTTCCATTTAGCTTCTATAGTTTCAACAAAACAAAATAATCAATGTTTTGGTTGCTATATATACATATATATATAAATACATATATATACACATGTCCATACCGAGATATATACATATACATATGTATATATATAGACATGTATATATACATATACACACACACACATATATACATAGAAAAATCCACATACATATACACATATATGTACATATAGATATACATATATACACACACACATATATACATACATATATATACACATATATATAAACATGT
>VDFB02166453.1:0-12750 GCA_007258455.2 Sequoia sempervirens | reverse complement strand
TGTTTCTATTTCTAGGTTCTTAGATAGGGTTTACTTAGAGTGGCAATGGATAAACTCCCCGAGAGCATCTCCAACTTTTAGAACAAAGATTTTGGGATGGTTATCCTGCACACTTCTATTGAAAGAGGGTTTCCCCAAATTCACATAAATTTTTAAGTGGGTTGGAATACCATGGCTTTTGGTTGTCCCCACTCAGGTCGTTCCCGTAGGGTGAGTACTTTTTCCCACTACGACAGGCTTGTCTAAAGGTTTTAAAAAGCTTTAAAATGCATAAAGAAAAGTGAGTCTGGTATTCTGATGCACCCAGTAAAGGGGAGAGCATAAACCTATCACCCAATCACACTAGAGAAATTTTGTTCACTTTTAAAAACCCAAATGACAAGTTAGCTAATCTATATGGAGATATTACTCCATAATAGCATAAAGTTCAATTTTAATCCCACAAGAAAATGTGAAGTTTCTATCCTAGGATTGATCAATTTTTATCCATTCTATCCTAGGATTGATAAATTTTATCCATTTCTATCCTAGGATTGATAAATTTTATCCAAAATTTAGACAAAAACAAAATATGGCCACGGACGCATCGGATCCAGATAAAAATATGATTTTAAGGACAGTGAAGTGGCACGCTGAAATAGTGACGCGGTGCGCTAAAATAGTGAAGCGGCGCGCTGAAATAGTGAAGCAGCGCGCTATAACAGAAACCTGGCGCGCTGAAACAGACCACCGGCGCACTATAAAATCCAACTGGCACACTGCAAAATGTCAAGGTTCTGTAAAAACTATCACGCCGATACCTGTAGGACACTTTTCTCAAAAATCAAGCAAAATATGGGGTTATGCCCCACGGTGGGCGCCAATTTGTAAGTGGTAGAATGGGGAAAACAAACTAAACATGCTTCTACACTTCTAAATAGGACATTGCATCTAAGATTTAAAGAATTTAAACTAATTTAAACTAGAAATCTTCAGAAATCTATCTTATTGCTCTCTAACTCTAAAGATCTCTCTAATCTACTTTGCTCTCAGATTTAGAAGCTAATTAAACTATTGAAATGACACTTAGAGAATGAGAATTAAGCTATTCTATTCTTATATGATTTAAATGTGCAACTAAAATAATTCTACAGCAAAGCTTCTAAGAAAGAAACTACAGTAAACTGCCATAATTAAGATGCTGGATGGATATTGAGTGAATGTTGAATGCTTGAGATGCTGGATGAATGCTGGATGCTTTGGAAAACCTGCAGAGTAAGATTGCACAAGTTAGGATCCATTTCATGTAGCCAAAGAGCTGTATTTATAGCTTTCACGGCAGCACATTTGCACAGGGATACGGGACAAGAGGCTGAGATTCAATCTGGAGAATTGAAGGGCATGGGATGAGAAGATGGAGCTGATCATGGAGGATGGTTTCGCCCCATGAAAACACCAGGAAAGATAAGAGGGAAGGTGGGTGGAAGGTGGTTGAGAGAACTTCCTGCAGGTTTGTCCCCGAAGCTCTTCCCGTGAATGACAGTGGAATTAATTAAATTTTAAAAATTTAATTTTATTGGTGAGTGAATAGTGGTAGATAATTTATGTATAAATTTAAATAAATTTAATTTATTTAAATTTAACAAAAAGAGGATTGAATAATTTAATAAATCAAACTATAGGGTTTTTTTATTAAATTAAAACAAAAAAGGAAAAATGATAATTAAATAAAAGATTTTTAGAATATCTTTATTTAATTAAGAAGAAATGTGATGAGGTAATTAAATAACACAAATTATTTCAAGTTGTGCATTTAATTTATGATAGAAACATAAAAGAAGTAATAATGATAATAATTAAATAAAACAAAGTTTTTAATTTTGTTTATTTAATTAGGAGAGAAATAGAAGAATTAATAATGAACTTAATGTAAACAAGTGACGCGAGCGTCGAGTTCCTGCCGAGAGGTAAAAGGCATTTAGGTAGGAGTTAGGAAAAGTTTAGAGACAACAAATAGGAATATAAATGTATTTAATTTTTGTAGGATGCATGGGGAATGTGATCCATAGGGACATGTGAAATGGCAACATGTATATATGCATAAGAGATATACGCATACATGTATCCACGAGTGCAATGTTTTTTTATTTAGGGAACCTGTTGATTGAAAAAATCATTAGTCATTTTAAATGGAACAAAGTTTTGGTGTACAGATATTTGTAATTGAGTTATTTTAGTTTATCATATTAGAATATGCAAGTGCTAATAGGAACATTAGTGTTAGGTGGAAGATTGATAGGGGTAGCTCATTTGAGTATAAACTTTTGTAAGATTAAGGAATGTATTTTTTTAAAATGTAATGTGAAGATCAGTATTATATAAAGCTATTGATTTTATTATAAGTAAGATCTAAATCCTGTGTATGTAATATGATAAGATATTTTTGTGTATAGAACAATGTAACTATATTACAGTAAATTGTTAGATGAGTGACTAGAAAGCTATTGATTTTATTATAAATATGATTTTAATATTGTTTATGTAATATGAGTAAAGATTTGTGTTTATATAATAAACAATAAGTAATTTGCAAAATTATAATAAAGGAGCTTACTACCTAAGATTAAATTTGTGTAAGTATAACATAAAATGTAATAGTTTAACTTATGAAAATGTAATAAGTGTAAAAAATTTTATGATAAATTCTTAGATGAAAGTGTAGAAAGGTATTGATTTTATTCTAAATTAGATTTGAATGTTGGTAATGAATTATGAATGAATAATTTTTTGTGTATATATTTTTTTTAAAAAAAAAAATTGAAAAGATATAAAGAATTTTATTAGGTAAAATAAAATGGAGGTACAATAAAATAATGAACATGTTTGTAGCACTTTGCATATAAACATTAAATTATTATAATAATGTATAGTAAAATATTCTTATAATGTTTGTAACAATGCTTGAAGCATAAAGTGTACATGGAGGCATTGAGACATTGAGCGATGTGCACAGAATGCAGAAAATAGTGAAAACCATCATCGGCACCAGAGCAAGCCTAAAAGCGTGATGAGACTGAAATTGCATTTGCCGTATTAAATGAAAGAAAACAAGATAAATAAACTAGTTAGTACGAATGCATATATGGAAGAAAAGCATTAAAATATGGATCCATGTAAAGACATATGCATGCACGAATGTGTACATGTGTCCATTTAACATGGTATGTTAAGAAGAATCTATATATGCCTGCATCCATAAAGTTAGAAATGTTAGAAACAAGTTATAGCTTGTACAAGAAGTAGAAAAACATTACAGATTGAAACAAATGAGCAATAAATTAGTAAACAAGAATGTATATATGCCCATGTGCAGAAAGGTAGAAAAATGTCTGAAACAATTTGCATTTGACAAATATGAAAAGAACATTTATGATTGAAACAAAAGAATCATACATTATTGTTTTTTGACCAAGTGTATTAAGGATATCCAACTATGCACTTGAATGCATGGATATATGTAAATATTTATGAAAAATGACTACATTTTAGCCTCCAAGAAACTGTGATATGTGCTCTTAGTTATCTGCAATAAACATGTTATAGTATGGAACGTTTTCAAAGGAAGTCCTGAATACAATTCTATGTTGTCATAGTTATTTTGAAAGCCCTCGGTATTTAATTGCATAACCTTGATATTTTTTTCAACTTTTTTCTTTGGTATGGTGTGAATTTTGTTGTAATGGTTGAAGGTATATTTGAGCTATAGATAGATAAAGATATGTAAGGGTGGTAAAGAAGTATGAGTGATGTAAGTGCAACAAAGAGAAGGAATTGAGAGAATGATGTAATGGAAGTAAGGTATATGAATGCCATATGGAAAGTATTAGATATGGGAAGGAATGATATGTGAAATTGAATGTGAGAATGAATGGCATGTAAATTATATGAATTTATCATCTTCAAGTTATACGCTTAAAATTAAATGCAAGATATAAAAAAATTGAATGAGTGAGTTGGATTGAAGAAAAAAAAGGAATGCAAGACATTGATGTGATGCAAGAGAAGCGTATAAATGTATTTTGAAATGTATTTGATTTGAGAAGAAATGATGTGCACGGGTGGAAATGGAAATGAGTGGATTCGATAGGGTATGAAGTGAACTTTTGTTCCAAGCAAGGGTGGAAGAATGTGTATTTTGTTATTGGTTATGCTTTATAAAATCATCATAGGGCTGAATGTCTCAATACAAATACAAAAGAAATACTAGTGTCTCATTTCTCACTCTCCTTTGGACTAAACAAAGTTCCAAGATCCTTGAGCTTCCTCGAAATGTGACAAGAGATGAATAGATATAAAAATATAATGATATTTAAGGATGCAAGAGTGAAAAGAGAAACACCAATGAACATTAGCACCTTTGAAATGGGTGCATTTCCACATTTGCAGTAACTAATTTCCTTTATGACCTTATCAACGAAGCAAAAATGTATTATTATTTTGTTTGAAGTATTGAATGCAAATAATCCTAGACATTTGTAATAATGCTTGAGGTATGCATGTATAGATGTATGCATGTGCACAAAATGCAAAGAGTGTAAAGCATACATGACATGTGAACAAGAAATTTGAATGGAAAATAGTAAACTGAAGTAGAAATACAAATCTGTGAAAGCATAGCGATGCTCAAGTAGCATTTAAAGTAGGAAGCGAAAGGAAAACAGGGAAAACAAATTATATACCAGCAAAGCATATATCAAAGGAATGCATAAATATATGGATCCATGTGAACATCTGTGCATGGAAAAATGTATAGATGTGCCCATGTAATTTGGTACAGAAAGCACAATCTATAAATGCATGTGTAACCTGTTGAAATTGCTGTATAAACTTTAAAGCAAATGCATTTTCCCTTCTATTTACTTTCATTGTACATGTTAAAGGGAACTTGGGTTTGGCATTGTTGCAATGCATTTGGATACTTTGATTGTAAAGTAATAGTTTAGATCATTTTAAGTGTTATTGATTCAAATCTTTCCTTGAAATACGAAGGATGCATCTGAGTCTTGTAGGCAATGTACAGTTGTCCTATAGAGAGAGCTTTGGAACTAATGAGCTGTTATCAAGGATAGAGGAATACTATTAAATATTGTGGTTATTGTCGCCATAGGTACACATGGAAAATATGGAAACATATAGAAAGCAAGTGAACTCTTCAATAATCCCATGAAACATAGTCTTTGTATGCATCCATGCATACAGGTTTGCATGAATATATGTATGCATGCAATTATGTATATATGAATGCATGTATCTATGTTGCCATGTATATATGTGTGTATATAACAGATTACTGTTGCAGTGGAGAACATTAAATACATGGAGAAAAAAAAAACATAGAGCTATTGAGATATATATGCATGGATGCATCAGTAGACACATGTATACATAGAAAACAGAATTACATGGAGAGATGGAAATATGAACACATGTATACATGGATGTATGCATATGTGGATATAGGTGCAAATGCATACGTTACATGGAAAGATGTATTCATAAGCATATGCAGATATGGATGAAGGCATATATGCATATATGTGCATGTACGGACAATATGCATGAAAATATAATGGCCATGGGTTACCAGGATACATTACATGGATGCATGTTTACATTTGCAGTAACAAATTTCCTTTATGATCTTAACCAAGAAGCAAAAGGTGTATTATTATTTTGTTTGAAATATTGAATGCGGAAAATCTTAAACATTTGTTGCAATGCTTGAGGCATGTTTGTAGACATGGATGCATGTATACATGTATCCATGTGCAGACAATGCAAAGAAGAGTGAAAGGCACATGACATGTGAACGAGGAATTTGAATGGAAAACACTAAAATCAAGTAAAAATACAAATCTGTAAAAGCATAGAGATGCTCAAGTAGCATATATGCATGGATGAATGTATAGTTGTGTCCATGTAATTCGGTACAAAAAGAACAATTTTTAGATGCACGTGCACATAAGCGATAAATTTTAGGAACAATTTGCATTTGAAACATATTTAATATTGTTTTTAGAACAATTGTATAAAGAATGCCTAATGATGCATATGAATAGATGGAAACATGTAAATATTTGTTAAATCTGATTACACATAATAGGCTTGAAGAAACCGTTATACTTGCTTTTGGGGATCTCTAATAAACAAGGTTTAGAAAAGACATTATGAAAATAACTCTAGAATACAGTTGTATGTTATGAGTGTTATTTTTAAAGCCCTCAGTGTTTATTTGCATAACCTTGATATTTTCTTCATCTTTTTCATTGTTTGTTATGGTGTGAATTTTGTTGTGATGGATGAGGGTATATTTGAGGTGTAGATAGATAAAGAAATGTGAGTGTAAAAAAGAAGAATGAGTTATGGAAGTGGAAGAAAGGGAGTGAATTAAGAGGACGGTGAGATGCAAATAGCGTATATGAATAAGTTATGAAAAGTATTTGAGATGGGAGGCAAGGATGTGGGATGGTGGATATGAGGATGAATGGGAATGTAAATGGTATGAATTTATCGTTTGGAAGTTATATGCTCACAATTAAATTCAAGAAATGAAAATTTCAATGAGAGAGCCGAATTTTGTGAAAAAAGGAACGAAATACATTGGTGTGATTGAAGACAAGCAAATAACTAGATTTGAAAATGTATTTGATTTGAGAAAAAAGGACGTGCAAGGGTGGAAATGGAAATGAGTGGAATCAATAGGGTATGAAGTGATTATTTCCTGCAACAAGCGGTGGAGGAATGTCTAATTTGGTATTGGTTATGCTTTTAAAAATCATCAAGGGCTGAGTCCATCAATATAAACACAGAAAAAAGGCCCATGTTGCATTTCTCACTCTCCCTCATACTGAACAAGGTACTGAGGTCCTTGAGCCTCCTTGAAATGCGACAATATAAGACAAAGTGGAAGTTTTTATGCATATACTATGGAAAAAATAAATATGGAAGACCATAAAAAAGAGAACATGTAAATGTTGATGCAGTGGACAACATTAAATACATGGAGAGAGAAATACGAAGAGCAATTCACAGATATATGCATGGATGCATTAACAAATACATGTATACATGGATGTATGCATATTTGGATATAAGTGCAAATGCATATTTTACATAGAAGGATGTATTCATATGCATATGCAAATATGGATGAAGGAATATATGCATATATGCACGTATGGACAATATGCATGAATGTATGTCAACATATAACTTTTAATTTTGTTATATTGGAAAACTAGTGCTATTTTTGATAAATCAACATTAGGAAATTAGCATTTAGCTATTTCTATTTATCATAATAGGTTTATAAACTATTGTTGTTATTGAAAATCAGTGAAGTGCGATCGCATAGTTTGATTAAATAAATTTATGCAAATGCAGAGTCTAGAAGAGTAGTGAGTAGAGATACATAATCCATGATTGCAAATTAAATGCATTGAAATATTAGGAAAAAGTGAACACATGGAGGGGTCAAAATAATTGAAGCAAGTGAATTAAATGACATGTAACTAGTGGGGAAGGCACTGGAATTGCTTGATAGCCATGGGTGTCTAGGATACTCTGGCCATTAGGGGCCATTTGGCTAAATACAAAGATAGATACATGGATGGATGAGTGCATACATGCATATATACATCTATCCATATGAGATATTGATAGATACATATATAGATGTATATGAGTATGCAATTCATAGGTCCATATATGCATGCATCTAGAGATATGGCAACATATGCATGAATCGATATATGCATGGTTGCATCTATGGATACATAGATACATAGTGAAATGGAGAAAAAAGACACATATATATATGCATAGTTTGATTAAAACTAGTGGCTGAAGGTACATAGTTCATTTAGACAAAATTAATGCATTGAATGGAATCTGGCCAAAGGGGAGACTATTTGAATTGCTAAGCAGTCTTTGAATATAACATCATTATATTCAAATATGTAACATCATGTTTATGATATAGATACTTGCATTGGACAACTTTTATTTCAGTGAAATCATTTTTAGTGTTAAACCATGTTGCATATACTATCAACTTGAAGAGTATAATGAAACAAAATTTAACACAAAAATGCTTTTGCCAAAACCAAACCTCTCCAATTCTACATAGTCAAAAATCAATGATGTAAATAATGTATACTTCATTTGGTTCCATGATAAGAATATAATTCCTAGGCTGTCAATGTTGTTCTACATTTCGTGTAGTGTCCATTGAACTGTGTAGTGTAGGTACCTTTGATATGCACTAGTATGATTCATTTGGTGATAGCAAATGACTCGTCTATTCATTCAGCAAAAAGTGTGTGATGTGAAAGTTCATAAGATAATGACAAATCTAGAACAACCAATTTACAGTTTCAAATTTCAAGTCTACAGTACGGTGCAACATAATATATCCATGATGAATCCTAATTCAAATCATTAATTGAACTATTCTAAATATAAAAGTTGCTATCAAAAAGTAATGTTATAAACAAACAAGTCAATCGAAATAATTAGGCAATTGCTAGTTAGCCTTTAAGCACCTAGCAATTCAAAGAAAGAAATGATTGCAATTAGCTTTGTGTGCATTTGAACTAGTAATCAAAGGCAAGTAACAAAGAAGGCCTAGAAGACAATGTACGTGTTAATGTGTTGAATACCATGTATTTGTGCATGGGTGTATATGAATACTATGATTTGTGATTGCTATGATTGTATAGCGCTTACTATGGCTCGTACAACAAAGCGATATGCAAATAGAATTCATAGTTCATAGTATCCAGATACATTGAAGAACAGATACAAAAAAAGGTTGTTAGCATCCTGATAAGAAAGATGATGAGATACATCCAATTAATGTATGTCACAACATGCTATAAACAATAATTCCTATCAAACGTAGATGAAGCCTTTGCATTTGAACTAAAAAACTTGAATAAACAATACTAAAAGTAGTTAAAAATATGAATTTATAATGAGAGTATACAATTCCCTTAAAGCACTGTGAAACCCTACTTGGATTTCTTGTATCAGACAGACTAAAAAGCGAAAAGCAATATTTGTTAAATCTGATTACACATTATAGGCTTGAAGAAACTGTCATATGTGCTTTTAGGGATCTGTAATAACTAAGGTTTACAAAAGGCATTATGAAAATAACTCTTGAATAGAACTATATGTTATGAGTGTTATTTTTTAAGCCCTCGGTGTTTATTTGCATAACCTTGATATGTTCTTCATGTTTTTCTTTGTTTGGTATGGTGTGAATTTTGTTGTGATGGATGAAGGTATATTTGAGGTGTAGATAGATAAAGATATGTGAATGTTAGAAAGAAGAATGAGTTATGTGAGTGGAATAAAGGGAGTGAATTGAGAAAAGGTTGAGATGCAAATAAGGTGTATGAATAAGTTATGAAAAGTATTTGACATGGAAGGAAAGGATATGGGATGGTGGATATGAGAATGAATGTGAATGTAACTGGTGTGAATTTATCGTTTGCAAGTTGTATGCTTACAATTAAATGGAAGAAATGAAAATTTCAATGAGAGTGCTGGGTTTAGTGAAAAAAGGAATGCAACACATTGGTATGAGGCAACAACAGCAAATAATTGGATTTTGAAATGTATTTGATTTGAGAAGAAAGGATGTGTGAGGGTGGAAATGGAAATAAATGGAATCAATAGGGTATGAAGTTATTATTTTTTGTAACAATGGGTGGAAGAATGTGTAGTTTGGTATTGGTTATTCTTTTAAAAATCATCATAGGGCTGAGTCCGTCAATATAAACACAGGAAAGAGACCCATGTTGCATTTCTCACTCTCCTTCATACTGAACAAGGTAGTGAGATCCTTGAGCTTCCTCGAAATGCAACAATAGAAGAGTGGATATAAAAATATAATGATATTTATGGATAGAAAAGTCAAAACAGAAGACAAAGTGGAAGTTCTAATGCATACACTATGAAAAATATAAATTTTGGAGAACATAAAAATAGAGAACATGTGAATGCTGATGGAGTGGAGAACATTAAATACATGGAGAGATAAATACGTAAAGCTAACCACAGGTATATGCATGGATGCATCAACAGAAACATGTATACACTGAAAACAGAACTACATGGAGAGATGGACATATGAACACATGCATACATGGATGTATGCATATTTGGATACAGGTACAAATGCGTATGTTACATGGAAGGATGTATTCATATACATGTATCTATGCAATCACATTTCACTGATTTTCAATAACAACAATAATTTATAAAGCTATTCAGATAAATAGAAACAGCTAAATATACATATATCTATGCAAAATATCAATAGACACATCTATAGGTGGATGTGTGTATGCAATTCATAGCTGCATATATGCATAAATCAATGTATACATGCACCCATAGATACAGTTGTACATATATAGACAGATGCATGTAGAGATGGCAAGATATGCATAAATCGTTATATGCATGGCTGCATCTATGGATACATAGATACATAATGAAATAGAAGAAAAGACACATTTACATATTTGTATACTTTGACTATAAAATCATAGTTTAGATCATTTTAAGTGTTATCCATTCGAATCTCTTCTTGAAATACGAAGGATTCATCTGAGTCTTGCAGGCAATGCACAGTTGTCCTATAAAGAGAGCTTTGGAACCAATGAGCTGTTATAGATACATGGGTGCATGAGTCCATAGATGCATATATACATGTATCCATGCAAGTTATTGATAGATGCATATATACATGGATGTGTGTGTGCAATTCATAGGCGCATATACACATAAATGAAGGTATACATGTACCCCTAGATACAACCATACATATATAGACAGATGCATAAAGAGATAACAAGAAATATGCACAAATCGATATATGCATAATTGCACCTATGGATACATAGATACATTATGAAATGAGGAAAAAGACACATTTATATATGCATTTATTTTGAGAGTTTGATTCTGAATCCATATGCATACTTTGATTAAAAGTAGTGGCTGAAAGTACACAGTTCATTGATACAAAATTAATGCATTGAATTGCATCTAACTAGAGGGGAGGCTGTTTGGATTGCTAATTAGTCTTTGAATATATAACAATTAAAAGAGATAAAAAAGTATAATTATCCTTGGGAACATTTCACATTTTGACTTTTCAATGAGAATGAATTAACAAAGTAGCAGTCAGACCTAAAGAAGGTTGAAGGTCTATGCTAATAGAAAACTATATTTTGGACAATGGCTAGACAATCTCTTGAAATTGCTTTAAGAACTTTGAAGCAAATGCATTTTTTGTTCTGTTTATTGTCATTGTACATGTTAAATGAAGTTGGGTTTCGGATTGTTGTAGTGCATTTGGATACTTTGATTATAAAATCATAGTTTAGATCATTTTTAGTATTATCCAATTGAATCTTTTCTTGAAATACCAAGGATTCATGTGAGTCTTGGAGGCAATGCACAACTGTGCTATAAAGAGAGCTTTGGAAGGAATGAGCAAGTAAAAGAAAATTGAGCAAAGAAAGTATATTTGCTCACATTGCTAATCTGACTGTGTGCTTTAAACCTCTAAAGTAAAAGAAAACTGAGGAAAGAAAGTATTTATTGCCTCAAGTAACTGGTTTCTGGTTCTGGATACTGTAATTATTGTCCTCATAGGCACAAATGCAAAGTGTGGAACCATATAAAAAGCAATTGAACTCTTTAATAATTCCATGAAACATAGTATTTGTATGCATCCATGTATACAGGCTTGCATGTGTATATGTGTACATGTAATTATGTATATATGTTAGACAGTATGTATTTGTGCATAGGTGCATAAGGATGGTATGTATCTCTAGAATTTAGATTGCATAGGTAACATGTAGTTCACAGTAATCTAGTTAGAGTAATATGATGACTCAGTGTATATTGGTATTTAATTCTGGAAGTTGATGTTTCCAAAGTTGTTTTTTTTTAATCTGGAAAGTAGTAAACACATACATATATGCGTGGATGCATCTACAGGTAGAAGAATACATAGAAACGTAGTTACATGGACAGATAGATAGATGCATAGCAGGATACATAAATGCTTAAATATACATGTATGGAAATATCCATGGATTGCATATGAAGCTGCATAGATACTTATATCCATGGCTACATGTGCACATAGATAGATGTATTGTAGTAGACATGGATGCATGTAGAAGTGTAACTGTAAGCAAGATGCATGGTTGCATGTGAGTCTTGTAAAGTTTGTTTTTTTTTTTTATTACTATAAAGCGGTCTCATAAAGAGAGGTTTGGAATGAAAATTATGTCAACATGTGTGGTAATGAGAGTTTTTTCCTTGAACCTTGTTATATATTCAAAGAGTAACTAGCAATGCAAACAATGTTCCCTTTAGCCAGATGCCATTGAATGCATTGAGCTTGCATCAGTGCATTATGTACCTTCATCCACTAGTTTGAATCAAAGTATGCATATGGATTCAGAATCAAAAGCTCTTTCCTATGAACGTATTCTAAATTTGCCTATGCATTTTCCCGAAATGCTTTTAACCGGCAGCATTGGCCAATCACATTTTGCCATTGAACATATTACTTCTTTTTTTTGGTACAGTTTGCATTTGGAGAGCTATTTTATATATTGGAAAATTAGCATTTATCTATTTTTCTATTCATCTGAGTAGCTTTATAAATCATTT
>VDFB02166449.1:0-25920 GCA_007258455.2 Sequoia sempervirens | reverse complement strand
TATAGTAATTTTTTTTTTCTTTCAAATTTTTTGTGTATTTATAACTTGAAATTTTTGTGCATGAATATATTTTTTTCCAATTTTGATAAATATATATTTTAAAATAAATATTAAAATGTGCGCGAATAAAAAAACATCTATTTTCATCGGACGCCAACTTTCATATTAAATATTTATCTAAAATGGAAAAAAAATTATACCATCTTAAAATAGATTTTTTTATCTAGTGCATCATATTTTTTTCAATTTTTTTTAATAAGTTTTAGTATTTTTCCTTGGCATAGTAATCAACCTCATTTTGTGTTGAAAACCTACTTTTAGTCAAAATAAAAAATAAAATATAAAAAATAATTAAACCATTTAAATAAATATATTCTTGGAAAACCACACTATGGATCTACAAAAGGGTATTTTATATTTTTTTTAAAAATGTTGTCACAATTAGCAAGAGTTATTGAAACTTCAAGTTTTAAATAATTTAATCTTTTGTAATTCACCTGTAAGTGATGTTCACATTTTTGCCAACAATTTTAGTTGGAAAACGCTAGAAGAATATAACTTAGCTAGAATGAATCTTACTAGATCATATGTTTGACCAAAATTGATTTTTAGTTAGAAATACTTAAATTCAGTTGTGCTGATAAGTTGGTTGAAAGTGTGTCACAACTTTGTGCTTTCACCCATAAAGATTGGGCAAACAACGTTTCAAAGGTTAAAGCCATACTATGTGAAAACAAAGAAAGTTTTTGAAACTTGTTGTTGTCGTTATCATATTGAATTTGATCTCTGCTATCAAGTGTTCTGAAAGATTAGAGAAGAAAGTGATGGTATTCAGAATGCGCCTCCTAGACAAGCAAGTCAATTCATAGCATCCATCCTATGTGATAAATCAAATGATGATAATGCAACCAATCAAATAAGTTGCATACAAGGACACTGTGAAACATGTGAAAATTTGGCTAAAATTCCTTTGAGAGATGAAGATACCGACCTGACAAAGTTGGTAAATTGCAAGAGTTACAAGTATATCAAGTTTCATACCAAAAGTGGCAAAGAATCAACAAGGTTAGATTATGTAGAAGAGGAGATACCTATTGGAACATTTATGGAAAAGTTTCGTAAATTGATACAACCATATATACATCATGCTTTCCTTTCTAAGTGGCAAGCACAATAGTTTCAGACATTAAGAGATACATTCCCACTTGGAACAATGTTATCAGTAGTTGACTTTGCAGAGAATTACTCTTTTGTACATCAAAAAGAGATTCAATCACAATATTATTTTTCAGAGTAGATCACTATTATGGTGCATGTGTGTTATCGACATGCACAAATGGATTTGGATGGTGTTGAAAGTACATCTGAGGAATGAGTCATTAAGAAAGAATATCTCTTCTATATTAGTGATGACAAAGAGCACAACACTCTATTTGTACAACATTGCTTCAAGATTTTTTTTGAATATTTGGCAATTAGGGGTGTCAAAATTGAAAAGCATTTTGTATGGTCAGATGGATGTGCTTCCCAATTTAAATCTTCAAGGCCATTTTATGCACTTTGTAGATATCATCGAAATGACAACATACCACATATTTGGAGCTTCTTTGAGAGTGGGCACGGAAAAGGGTGAACATGATGGTGCAGGAGCTTGCATCAAATGTGCTCTAAGAAAGCATCAACTAAATTATGAAGGAGATCGTATAAAAGATGTGCATGATGTTGTTGAATGGTGTCAGAAACACTTTGTATCAAATGAGGCCGACACATCTTCAACAAAAAATTGATACATTCCACATAGAGTGTTTTGGGAGATATCAGGTATGTTTTTGTTTATATTTAAATCTTTAAATATACATATATGTGTACATTCAAGTTTATTTATTTTAGTTTGAATATATTTATATTAAATTATGATTTTTTAATGCAAAATTAATTTTTGTAGGTGTGGATAGAAGATCAATGCATGGATGCAAGAGGGTAGAGAAAACAAGATCTTTGTATTCTGTCATGAGTACAAATAGTTTCCCGTGGACATTGCAGACTAGGGATTACTCATGTTTTTGTTATGATTGCATTTTAGAAAACTATGATGAATGCAACAACCAACTACAAGGATATGTCAGTGGATGGAATTTGGTGCCACTAGATGTTAGTGACACATACAATGAAGATGAAGATGAAAGCTTTGAAGACATTCCTTTGATTTCAATTGATTATGACCATATTTCAGGACTAATTAAAAAGGGTATGTATGTGTATATATTTATATCGTACATGTACGAGCTTTTGTAAATTTGTAACTTAATTGTTTAATAATTTTTTGCTACTTATTTTAAGTAAATTTATATATACTTAAATGATAGTGGAACTCCTTTTTTTACAAATTTTCCATGTAAATTTGGTGCAGGAGATATTTTTGTAGTTATAGCAGAGCCTAGAAACATAGAAGGTGTTAGTTATTATCTATTGCGTTGCACAAGAGAGAGGAAGAAGCTAGTAGAATTAGAAACGAGTGATGGAATGTCATTCCCCACAGGTTTGAAAAAATAAATAGATGCTCTTGCAAGATTTATCTATTGAATGTATATATTTTGAATTTGTTACTCGTATTGACCTTCTAAATGTTATGTCTTACTTTTGAATGTTGGTTCCCACAGGTTCAGTTGTAGTGCAAGGGACATATCTGAAACAAGTAAAAATTGTTCAGCATGGGATTCATTTTATTGATTATCAACTTGAGAACAAAGTATATCAATATAGCCACCTAGTAGTTGCTACTGCCCTATCCCTTCATCCAGTTCCACGTGCACGTGGACGTCGTAAGTGGAGACTAGATAGTGATGAACATCAAAGAATATTACATGTTATTGAAGAGCGAGCTGAACCACTTGAATTGGTTTGAATAACATGATGTGTCATAGGTGTACTTGAACAATTTACACAAATTGTATGACTCCAAACTATATTAAATTGAAATTTTCTTCAAGTTCATTCCATCTTATTTGTCAACAGAACAAATATATTATCATGTATATGTTACTTTAAGTTTAAAATCTCATTCAATTAAGTATATTATGGTCTCAAAATTTTGTATAATAGCTATACTTATCATTTTTTGTATAATAGTAACTTCCTTTCTTGTGGATGATGAAAATAGGCATCAAATGCAATAGGAGTTATACAAAGGATTTTATAGAGCTAGTTGCCCCATGACAAAAGTTTTGGCGAGGTCTATGATGGAGATGGCCATGAAAAGAGAACCCAAAAATGTTGCTTTTGTTTTACGCCTACAATATCATAACTGTTTAGTTAATGTGAGATAGAGATACTTTTTAATGTACTTTACACCTTAGTAAAAATGCTTGAACTTATCAGAGAGTATTTTCGTGTTTAGATGATTGTTTATCAGGGCACCCCTAAATTCATAAGTTTGTTTTATTTGGATTTTTTCTTAAAGAGGTTGTGGCTTGCAAACATAATCTGTGTTGGTGTGAAAAATCAAAGCTATAGAGGGGATATATAACTATATGGAGATGATATATAACTATGTATATTATGTTCCTTTTTTGTAGGGATGTGATGATTCTCTGCTTCTGGATAACAAATTCAACATGGTTGGAGAGAAGGATGCACTATCCAACATAAACTCTTTGAGGCTCTAGAGAAAGTGTGCCTTGGTACAGTCTCCTGCGCTGACATTCTCATAATTGTTGCAACCAAAGAAGAAGCAGATTTGTTTTGAATGGTAGAGATTTGTTTATTTTTTAATTTTGAGATTCACGATGAAGAATAAAATTAACAAATTGTGTACTTGTTGGCATTGCAGAGACACTTTTTCCAAGAAATATCTTTTTGGGTATCTTTCACAACATATAAGTGACAGGGGATCAAACTAATTTTGAAATCAAATTTGATGGTGTGGAAGGTAGTGAATTGTTCTTATGGCTATATTTACTTGATTGGAATGTCAAATTTCTTTTAAATTTTTTTATGGCTAGTTAGAAACCAAAGAGACAACTTGGAATACCTTTAAAAATGCCATTTGTACAATGAAACAAGTGTAGGTGATTGAATTTTTGAATCAAATGAAATAAAAATACTGTTTTTAAGAAATTTCTTCATACTTTTACTATTTTCTGGCCTTGTATGGAACTGTACAAGCACCAAATGCTATGAAATTGTTTGTAAGTAATGCATGCTTCAATCACCTTCCAAATGTTTCTTGTTTCAAGCAAAAAGGTTTTATTTTGAGTGAGTTATTCAAGTTTTTTTGAAATCAGTTAAAACCCTGTGTTAGGGTAACCAGTGCACCTTCAAAATTGTGTTTCTCTTTATTTAACAGGTGAAATCACATGAAAATTTGCAAGAAGGTCTATTTTTAGGCAATCTTTCAAAGTCCAAAGTCTCAGACCATTTGATGAAGATTGGCATATGGAAAAGTGATGCCCTATTCTGTTATTTACATAAAAATCTGAAAAATAGGTAATGAAAAGTCAAGGTTTGTGTTTAAATGATGTATTCCAAGTTTTAAGTTGGTGAACTTACAAGTTTGTATCCAACATAATTGACTGTCCTACTAAAACAGAGTGTTGTCAGTGATTTTGGAAGTCTAGTATTAGGGGTTTGTGTAAACGTTTATGGAAATGGATAACCATTGGATTTCTCATCATATAAAAGTCAATTAACAACTATTTTCTACATTGGATCAGAAAATTCATGTTGGGAAAGCATAGATTGAATAAGCCTAGGCCTGGAAAATGTGTAAATTCTATGATTAACAGTGCTTAGAGAGGTTTCAATGAGTTTGGTTAATGGAATGTGGGTTCTTCTAAAGTGTTTTTGTTTTGGAAAGGTGCAAAGAGATTTTTTATCATTAATGCATGCAAGATGCTTTACCACCTTCTCTAGAGTGTCTTCAATGGATTCATCAATTAGTTTCACACTATCACCTTTAATATTTTTTACTTCCTCACAACTTAGAACTTTTATTTCAAGAATGAAAGTGTACACAAAAATAATACAACCATTAAAATAGCAGAAAATACTATCAATGTTTCTGATGCTCCCAATGCATTAACCAATGAAAGGAAGGCCTCTAAAATAAAATAATTACATACCTAGTTAATTGTTGCAACAATGATTACATATATGGGTTTGTACTTGGAAGGGTAGATTTCAGAATTGACTATTCATGGAACAAGCATAGCTCATGTTTAGAGTCTTAATCATGACAATAGTACGTACATTTACAATAGTCAAGTGAAATTTTCCTTTTTCCCATACCAACAAGATACCAAATAAGCTTGGGAATTTTTTTCTTTTTTCCTACACCCATCAATAAGGATGATGCCAAGAATTGTGTCAATAGTATTCATAAAAGCTATCTTTTTGTATCCAAATCCAACCAATTACACAAAGGTGGTACTATAGTACATCACAGTATTACTTGAATCTTTCCCTTTCCCAAATTCTGAGTTGCTGCAAACCTCCTAAATCTTTCTTGGTCCTCCCAAAGTAGAAAAGTATTTGCCATCACTTTGCTAGGAAATTCTCAATTTATTTAAGAATTTTGAGGAACCAAAAAATCCAAACACTTATATATTTATCAAATACATCATTTTAGAGAGGCATAAATCATTTTACAAGAAGACCTCCTATTGAATGAGTTATAATATTCACTTTCTTTCATCCATAAGCTTATATATAAATTCCAAATTTTCTTTTAAAGATAAATGGTTTCTTGAAGCCTATTACTTTGATGAAAGTCATAGCCAAAACAAAAAATGTGGCACCCTCTTCATATCCCCAAATCAAGATCTTTTCTATCATATCGTGAAAGTAGCAAACATCACTCATCTGAATAATCAGATCTGGGTCTAGGACATCACAAGAATATAAACCAAATCTATCTTATGGTACTTCAATCCTTGTTTTTGAGGCTAAGGATTCAGATTTTCTAGTGCTAAGATCAAGTAGGGGCCAAAGCCTTGTTCATAATTCATGATCAACACAAAAATATGAACCCAAACATATTGTCTATGATCATTTTCATCTACAACTGCTAATATTGAACCTCCTACGTGTCAAATATGACTTTAAACAGAGTTCAAAGAACAACAAGAAAGATAGTTGTTTCTTCAAAAGATGGCTAGTAAACAACAATTTTTCCTTTCATACATAGATAAATGTAGGAACCAACAGTTTGTGTCATATATGCATTAACATGATCAGAGTCTGAAAGAGAACTGGAATAGTGGGTAGGATCACTAAAGCCTTTTGTGTGTTGATGTTCCATGCAATAGAATGGAGGGTGCTAGGTTTGTATAAGGTGGTTGGTTTTGTACCAAGAATATTTTCTTACATTGATCTCTTTGCTTGAGTGGCCACACTTTTGGCGGTAGGAAAAAACACTGCATCCACGACAAAAAACAATAGAATCAAAATCCACCAAGTTTGTAAAATTAATAGTGAAAGCTAAAAGTGCATGGTTTGTACAAGTTCTAGAGTAAACAAATTGAAGTTTTACAAAAGACAAACTTACCAAAAGATAAAGAAAAGCATTAGTGACCAGATTGTGTCCACTCTTATAAGCTCCACCTACTTCACCAACCCAAGCACTTGACCAAGGTCCATAATTATCCAAGATTCTTTTGAGGTTCTTGAATGTAGACTCTTCTCTGCTAAGATATGATGGATCTAGTATCTTCTCCACAAGAAGCTAATCAACACCTGGTAACTAGATAACAAATTGTCAAGCAGTATCATCTAAAAACTTGATATGATGAACAAATTGATGTCAACTATTCAAGAGGTTCTTGGCAGATCAAAGGTTATAGAGGAAAGGTCATAGCTACAAAATTCAAGTGTTTCAAGTGCATGATAGTGATCAAGGGACAATAGTTTCAAGTTGAATTAAGACAGTATATTGAAGGACATTCAAGACAATGAAATAGAAATGATAGACACATTAGAGGAGGAAGGACATGAAGATTTTTTATCTACTGTCCTCATTATTGGGTTACATTCTTTGCAATACAAGCATATCCAAGAGCAGTTTAAAGAAAAGGCTAGTAGATCTGAGTTTGTATATTGTACATTCTTGTCAATTAGAGGAAAATCTCCATGAGAGTATAGGGACAGTCCTCACCAATGTTCATGAATGAGAAGCATGCCAATGCTAAGGCCAAGAAGGTTGAATTAGAAAAGGAAGTTGAAGTCTTAACCTAGCTACCAAGTGTAAAGGGTTATTTATGGCAGTCTAATCATACACAAAGCACAGTGAGAAGGTAATGGACTGTGCAAGATGAATTTGGCATTAGTTTCATGGAGGCTGCATACCAAAGAGGTAGTTAAGCAGGGGTTGTCTCATATCATTAGAGGTTAGAAGACAGTCTACAATGATCTTAGTAGTTGAAGCTATGCAAGACAATCTTGATTAAGGCGTTGTCAATCCTTATGCATGGAAAAATTAAGACAATTGATGAGGGTAACAATGAGAGTATAAGGACAGACATGGATTGTTAAAGATGATGATTGAGTCATATATATTATATGCTTAAAGGAAAACTCTTTTCATTTTAAATGGCCAATCGCTAAAAGGTAAGGTAATGTCTTTGTGCCAGCCTTGACATTCTTCATGACTATGATGTAATGTATAGTCCAAATGATAATCTTCTTTAATGACTGCGATCTCATCAAGCTCCTTGATAGTTGAAGATGTTACACTATTTACTTGAAACATCTATAACATCTAAGCCTTTTTTCATTGGATTAATGTCCGCAAAATCAAAATTTTGTCTTTACAAAGTGAAGCAAGGTGATAAGAAAGGACACAGTGAAATTGAAGAGGAGGAAGAACATCAAGAGTTGATAATGACCACAAAGTGTAGTCACAAGGGAAAAATAATACAATGCTATCGTAAAGGTCAATGATGTAAAGCATTTCATGAGTTTTCAATTAATGGCACCATGAAGGTTGTACACATTCGTATGAAAGCATATGGTATATAATATGTATGCATATAAAGTAGGAAGAGTAGTGATTAAAAATGGGTATCTAAACATATCATATCATAGTAGCATTACACTCAACAAACCTACCATTAATCCTAAGTAATCATGACTTATTCCAAGTTTTCACAAGTTATTCAAGAAGTTAGGCCATCATAGAAAACTTTTGCAAAATATTTGAACATACCTTAAGCAATCTCAAGAGACACGTAAAAAGTAGAATCTTAGAAAATTTACCTTTTGTACCCAAGAATGACTCCTCGTACATAGAGCATAGGAAAAGAAATGTGGCAAAGAGTTAGATTCAAGATGAATTACCAACATGTTTCATTCAAAATTTTGAGGAGCTGTTGTGAAAACATAAAATAAACATTGTATTTTGTACCAACAACTTGTTTACCTATTAATTAACTCAGGCTCCACTAGAGTTGTTATGCTGACTCCGAATTGAGCGACCCTTTGAGTGAGAATCATGCTCTGATGGATGCGCTGAGCCCTGGAGATAGTACAAGACATGTACACAATCTAATTACATAATGCCAAATTGGAATAATGTTATATATCTATATACATGTGTACAAATTATATATATACATGAGTACATGATTTAAAAACTTAAAACTCACCTGTCCACTAACATTAGTTGCATCAAATAGATCATGCTTGTGTACATGGTCTGTCCTCAGACTTGGTGTAATATGAGCTAACTCCCTCTACAATATATATATAGTATATATATAACATAAATGTGTACATTAGGACTATCTACCATTTAAGTAAAACAAGTAAAATTAAAGTTTAAATTGTGCATGTGTGTACACACACACATACCTCTGTATCAGGTGGTGTAGGATCTGCTGCAATGACCCTATTTGTCAACTCGACTATATCACGGGTCTCCCTGGCTAACTCTAGTATTGACGAGTGTAGTGGACTAACCAGGTGAGATGGCATTGATGACATGTCTCCATGTACTAGCATATCCACAAAACTTGATGATCCCATCTGCAACTAATCTTCAACTAAATCCAAGCCCTGGGATGCATGATGTCGAACTCTCATAGAAGGACTAGTAGGTGTACCCTTATCTCCAACAACTAAATGATCTGTAGGTGGATCTGACAAATGTGCAGTGCTACCAAAGTGATGAGAATGATGTGAAGGACCTATAGTCTAGCTAGATCCTAGATGTGAATGAGCTCTACCCACATGTCCTTTGACCTCATGTATCGGGATCCCAAGCTCTGTCGAAATGAAACCGTATGCCTCTAATAGGTCATCTAACAAACAATGAGCTGTACTCTGAAGCATCTGCTCTCCTTTGAGACCATCTATGTCTGAGGGTGAAAGGACACCCACCATGGCGTAAGGATCAATACCATGATCCAATGGTCTAGATCGTGTAGAATGACTCATCAAATATCTCCCCACACGATCAATAGATATCGTAGATACAATAGTAGCTATATCACCAACACTGTCAATTGCTTCCCTTTGGGAAGAAATGACAACTTGCTTTGTAATAGGTGCTAGGGTTGGGGAGATAGTAGGCAATCTCTCCCCAACCAAATCCTGACAAGATTGAGGTTGTCGATTTGGTCGACGAAAAGCCTCCCTGTCAGCAACCCTACCACGCCCTTGACCATAATATTGTGGTAGGTCCAAGTAGTTGATGTTGAGGCCCAAATGAACCTCAACATACAACTATTGTGCAAAGTATAAAGGAATTTGGTCATTATTTGGATAACGACAAAATGCTGCAAGAAAGCGTGGGTATATCAAAGGGGCCATATGAGGATTAACACACTGAGTCACCTGATATCCCTTAACCTTGGATTTACCAGTGTACTATGGAAAACATTTTTCTTTGAGGGTGTCTTTTGGGACTTGCCGCTGAACATCTGTCAGAGAAAGCTCACCACTAATCTCGTGTTGCATCTCAACAAGAATAGCTGCTATAGTGTCAGTAGAATAAGCATTTGTGGTGTGAAATTTTTGTATAATCTTCTCCAAGCTATTTAGAATTGACACACATGTATCCTTGTAAACCCCTGTGGTGGTGGGATCAGCTAGAATACGATCCAATTTACGGATCTCCTCGTCTGTATAGGAAAATATACCCACACGTGGTGGTTCCTAAGTTGCCATATCAATCCTTGATTTGTCCAAAAAAATACATTACTTTAGACATCCTAATGTTTAAATTTAAGTGAACAAATCACAATCAAATTTTACTTTAGTCCAACCAAATGGAGGTGGAGACCAATAGGTACATTTTATAATGATCTTCTTTCTATAACTAATTTCATGCAATTCCTTATTAATACCCAAGCCTCAAGAAAATTTGACTTTCTAAATAGAAGAAAAAGGTCACAAATTTCTTAAATTAGCATTATTTAGATTATCCATAAGAAATCTAAAAATAAAGTTATAGCCATTATCAAAACTATTAGAAATTCATCAAGCCCCAACTCGTCTTAGTTGGGATAAAAAATATAAGCATAAAATAAATAAAAACCCAATTACATAACTTGGAAATCCAATTAAGAAATTCTTCAAATTCTTCAATGATGACAGGCTGATGAACATCCCAGTTTGACAATGTTCTACAATGCTTAATGTTTTGATGAGGTAAAGAGTTATTTTTGAAGAGTTATTGTTTAGGAGGGTTGAACTAATGTATCTAAAACCCTTTCTTGTCAGGGTTGAGTGAATTGAAAATACTTGAGTCCATTTAATTTGTTTTCCCCTGTCATAGCAGGGTTAGCACAGTCATGGATTTAGATCTCTTTGGTTGAATTTAACTTGTAACAATAAGCCTCTATCTCTAATCATAGCATCCTCTACTTGAGGATGGTTCTCTAAACGTATCCAGTCCTTTGTCGATGTTTGTAGTCATGAGGTTTTTCTCTCCTGAGAAGAGCTCAAGGGAGAGTTCATCCTTCAAGACTCTCAAAGAAGAACCTATACTCTATTTTCCAAATCATTCCAAGATTTGGTCTGACTATTATCAGATTTGCCTGGCTCATTTGAGCATCAACAAGCACCTGAGGATCTGGATAGGAGAAACAGACAGACTACATATATTTGTTCATTTATTGTTCAGCTACTTCGGTTTGATATCTTGTTTGGATCTACTAGTTTTATTAAAAAGTTGCACAAATTTAATAGGAAATTGTGGCTTGTTGTCTCTACTTTCTTTTGAGGTGTTCTAGTTTTTAAGAAAGCAAGAATAATGAGGCTTTTTACAAATAGGGGAGGTCACTTAAGGCCTTTAGTTGTGAGCTCAACCTTTCTACTGTTGTATTGTAGGGATCTATGATGCTGAAAGTTCCAAAGGAATTCATAAAAGTTCTTGCTCAGGGTTCCATTGCAATCCATAAAGACTATCTAGTCACTAGTGCCCTTTGATCCCATCCCTCAACCTGCTCCTTTAATGGGTTGGTCTAATACTAACTAGCTGGTTGTTGGTGATCATCCTATTCATGTCTTTCCTATGAGTATGTTTGGTGATAAAAATGATGAGGAAGGTGACCTACTAACCTCTGCTGATTTGGATTCCATCTTGAATGCTGCCCTGGTTCAGGTTGCTAATGTTGATGGAGCTCTTAAAGGTCAGGAAGATAGGTTGATTGAGTCATTTGTGGATCATGCAGCCAAGAACACCCTAATTGAGATTGAAATTCTAGTTGATCACACCTAGTTTGAGAAAAATATTGATAATCATGTTAAAGACATTATCAATACTATTTTTAAAAAACTGTACTAAAGAATAGTGCTGACTGTAAAGGTTCTTACCAATTTTTTGGGATCAATCTGACAGTTTGTAACTTGTTCTAGAATGATGCATCTAGCTGTACTTAGGCTGCCATTTGGTGGCCTGTTTCAATTCATTATATGCTCAGGTTTTGGTTCTCTGTTTGGAGTCCTAAGCAAGACTGTTTTCTTCTCGATATTTTAATTTATATGGTGGATTGCCCTTTTCGCATAAATTTTGTAAATTTGGTAAACTTTCAGCAATATCAAACAATGTGAATGAGATAAGTAAGGCATACGTTACACAAATTTTAGTGCTTAGAGGTAAAAAAGATAGCTAAAAGACAAGCTAAGTGTGCCTTTTATATTGTCATTTTTCAAAACTTGATTTAGATAAGAAAGAAACTTAGAAATTTTTAAATTCTTACACATTTTTACAAAAAGGTTTTCAGTTGTAGACTCATTATGGGAAAGATGAAAGACATTTATAATGACAAGTCATGAGACAATTGACAATAACGATGAGAATTATGTAAGAGGTAACCACCTATGAACATTTAAATAGACTTTGACAATAACATAGGATGCTCAATAGGGGTGTAGCACTGCAACAAAATAAATTACAATGGCCTCCTTTTGAGAGTGGTGCATTTAATTGAAAAAATAACAAAGAGATGGCCATTAATCACCAAGCTAGAGAAATTTCCCTTTTTTAAAGTGAATGTTGGTGTTATTGCATGTAAAAACATTGATATTAAACAAATGAGATTGCAAACATAAGATTTTCATAATCTAATAATATATAAAAAAATCTTTTGGAAAAAATGTATAGGTGATTTTGCATCAAAATTTTAAATCACACTCTTGATCCATCATCAACATGATGAAATGTAAATTGAAAATGATTAACTTTTCAAATAGAACCAATATGCCAAAGAAGGGTCACCTAGGGAAAGAGAACATGAAAGGAATTGAATCAACTATCAATTATTACCAATAAATAATAATTAGCAAAAATTACTAATTTAGAATTGTGATGTTTAGACTCGCATAGATACAAACTTTCTCAGGAATTTCTTTGCATACCAAAAGATAAGGATATTTTCAATTCTGGAGATATTATTGGAGAAAAACCTAGAAAATATCAGGAACCCAAAAATGCAGTAAAATTCAAAAAAGGAAGACAAATAACTGATGATTTTTACATTTAAAACCATCTTAAGATTTAATTGCATAGAGAGTGAGAGTGTGAAAGTAAACAAGAGTGTACATCATGAATTTTGAAATATAGATTTTTCTCATTTTGAAATCACTAATTCCAAAAAAATTAGAATATATATCTCTTTAACAACACTAATAAATAACTCTGCCAGAATGATAATGAATCCTTCATTCAATAAAACAAAACTAACGTAAATATGACTTGTTAACCCTATCATTCTATTAGCATTCAAAAATATCTTTCAAAATTGAAATGCGTTAATTTTTTAAATCAGAAGAAACTATGATGCAAGGAAAAATGTTATGAAAAATAAGATCTAAAATAAATTTTGAGAAGAGAGAAGGTGAATATGTGTCTCATGTTTTCATAGAGTTTAGAGTGATCTTGCAGTTAAAATTCCTCATTGACAAGATTTTTCATGACCAAGACTAGGTGAGCTCCAAGAGGGAGTCGAGAATAGTATGGTGAAATAAGAGGTAGGTAAATTTTCTATTGATTTTTGAAATTTTTAATATTTTGGCCCTTGTAAACCCTATGATGCATATTGGAATATGATGAGCACACTAGCATTCATATGTTGAACATGAGTCTGATATTCATGTAGACATCCTTTTTGGTTGCTAGCTTCTAAGGGATGCACAATCATCCACAAAGGGTGCTAGTGTTCAAGGGCATACTAGCCTTTAGAAAAACATACTTTATTCTAAGTTTTTGGACATTTTAGAATGCTAGGGTGTTAGCAGTAGAATGATATATAATTATTTTGATTACTTTTAGCCACTTCCAACTATGCGAGAGAATGGTAGAGGATTTTTTTTTACACTACTCATGAGTTGATTGGAGACTCTATCAAGGAAGGAGTAGGTTTTTTATAGATGATTAGTCCTTTATTTGGTATTCATACTCTTATAGATGTGATTGCACCACATGATGCTCTTGGGATTGATGGATCAATGGAATTTGGATACATCCACCTTTCATCTCCTAATAGGGGAGATGACTGTTATTCATGTGGATGTATAACACATTCTTAGATTCCTAGTCCATGGTTATTGCATTACTATTGAGGATGAGAGATAATTAGTCACTATATAGGAGGGATAGTGATATACACTTGCATGATTCATCATGAGTTACAATACTAATCATTTCTTATGTGGTGAATTGAGCAAGGGTCAATACCTATTCCCCTAACTAGGAGGATATTGATCACTATAGTATCCATGATAATGACTATTGATGGTCAAGGCATGCATTAGCATGTGGCCCTCATGCACGTAATCAAGGCCATGGAGGAGTGAAATACTATTTTTGTATTGGAGCAGAGTATGCTTGCTCACCTTTACTAACACCTTGGCAGATTTTCCCATCATGAGGGGAAAATACTCATGAACTCCACATTACTTTAGGTATGAGAATTCAAGAACATCATGTGTATAAGATATATCAATTACCCAAGGAAAATTTATTTGGATGCACTATGACCACAATAATACCCACTAATTTGATATTAGAGTTTCTAAGATTTACTATTTTGGAGATAATCTTTTGATCAGTTGTACAACATAGAGATTATATAGTAGCCATATAGAGGAATGAGATCATGGGATGATTTTGGTAGATAGATGGCTTGTATCCAACAAGATCACCTACTTATTGGTCACTATGACTATATCATCATGTAATTTAAGTACATGTGATTGATGAGGTAGTTTGGACTAGTATAGAAAGTGCCATTGATAATACCACTTATGTGCATTCACATCACATTACCATTAGAGCTAGACACCTCTCTCATCCAACAATCACTAAGGTCATTTTGAGTGACTTAAGTAGTAAAAGAGAGAACGATCATCTATTTTTGGATGTGGATGATGTCAATGTTTTATAGGGGTACACCAACTAGTGGAGTTTTTATCCAACAATCATTCCTTTCAAGGATGCCCCTAAAGGGGATCTTGATGCTTAAGGTTTGGATGTGGAGTATAAAATGGAGGAGGACAGGCCAAGGGTATAATAGAGAATATACTCTCCAATAGTTGTACCTCCTAGATAGATGGAGTGAGGTGAGTCTAGCAATACATTTACTCCTATAGGACCCACACTTATAGCACACACTAGTCCTAGCATTGCAAATGGACTATGAGAAAAAATTGGTAGGCCAAAGACCAAAGTGATTTTATGTTTATGTTTTATATCATTTATTTTGAATAGAATAGATATAGATAAAGTTTTTTTTTTTTTTTTGATGTGATCTTGATTTCTGTTTTTTCTTGGTTTTGCACCATGGACATGAGAGTTTCTTCACCTTATCAGTTGAGTCATAGTAGAGATGGTCTCATTCCTATATCTTGAGGGTATAATGTGAGCATCATATAGGCCAAATTAGATTGCTAGACACCGCATGGAGACATTTGAGTCAAATACATAGCTTAGAGCTACCTATAATGAGTTCTATGTGCATTGAGATTCATAGGGAAATAGAGCTTGGACAAGTGACAATTAATTAAGATCAAAGACAAAAATTTCAACGCATGAATGGATAGACATAGTTGTAATCATGAGCCCTAGTAAGAGAAACACTAGCAAGCAGGGTTTTCTCCAATCTATCAACAACAAGAAATTATGTGTAACAAGCACATAAAGGAACGACTTACAACAACACCTAAGGAATAGCCATCAACAATGAGGAATAGGCATCAATTGTTGAGGAACGTCTTACTCCAAGGAGGGTTTTTTGTTTTTCCCAGGTTAAGTGTAAATCAGATTAAGACTCGAGGTAGAGGATGCTAATCTAAATTGTGGCAGGGCTACAGATAGGTCTACTTATCTACCTACACTTCCAACCAAGCAAAATTTTCCCAATATAAATTATTTTTTGGTCTAAAACTCTACAAAAATAAAATACAAACTATACAGGTAACTTTCAGAAAAGACTAATCTAAATGTGAAAACTCATTGATAAACTATAGCCAGAAATGAAAGCGCCACAAATTGTCTATTACACACATGAATCACCACACGTATATTGTGTAAAAGCGCCAAAATTTTGTTCTATTTCATAATTTCACAGCCAGTCTTACCTCCATGCATGTCCATTGCATAAATTCCCAATAGTGAAAGCGCCAAAAATGACCTACACTGTTTGTTGGAAATCTTGTGAAAGCAACCATGCCCGCCAAAAAAAATTCTTGTGAAAATGACCTGCGTGCGAAAAAGACCAAAACGAATCTTTTCTCTAAACTTTTAGAGGGAAAAATAAGGGCATTCTCTAAAATTGGAGGAAAAAATTAGGTCGTTCGAGCGAAGGAGTGGTTCGTACGAAGCCTTCATTTTTTTGGATTTTAAAACTTTAAAGAATTCTCATGAAGTGACAGGGGGTTCATTCGAAGCCCCCTTCATTAGAAGGGGGGGGGGGGCGCTTCTAATGAACCCCTTTCATTCAAACCACCTGATTGAATTTTTTGTGTGCATTTCTAATTTCTCTTCACTTAAATAATTGTAACCCATTATTGTGGGTTGACCCTATTATATACCTCCATGTCTAGCCGAGGATAGGTATAAGAGAAAAAAATTTCCTCAATGCAATGCCAAAAAATATCAATGTGTGTGTAGGTTTGTATTACTCAAAATATCATTTCACTGCCTAAGGAAAAATACCAAAGTGATGTTTTAAATTTCAATCTTCACATAGGCTCCCTTATTGCTACACATGCATATACAAGCATTATTCGAGCTCTAAACTATTCAAATATTAAGGATTTAATTAGCTATAAGATGGAAAGTTGTTGTTTAGACATAATCTATCATCTTTTACATATCTTTATTCACTCCTAGCGCTTCAGATAAATTTTTGTAAGTGAGACAGAAATTTGAATCTTTTATGACAAAGAAAACTCTTAAAAGGAGGGGGGAGAGAGGAAAGGGTAGGGGGCAAGAGAATGTTTGAATGTATAGTAAAGTATAACATTTTGATCATTATAACAATGAAATGAATCTTAAGTTTGAAGCATTAATATCATTTAGAACATTTATGATCAAGAACGAATGCAAGTAGAGAAACTTTTGCATACCTACAAATGGTACAAAATTTCATGGTTAAGTGGAAGCCTCCTATCAACAAAAAGATCCAAATATCCATGTATCTATCTCAATCAAGCCTCTAAACCCTTCAGAGTTGTCAAATTTTCCACTAACTTGTTATGCACAAAAATCAAATTTTAGAGTTATGTCACCACTAAAAATAGAAGAAACAGAGCTTTGAAACCAAATCCATACACAACACAATGTGGTATTCATACAAATCCATACAAACAAACTAAAATTAGAACATTGGAATGGAAACAACTTCAAATTATGATGCAGAGCATGGATTCAGGGTATTAAGAATCATTTTTCTGCCACCATAGTGAAAAGTTAGCACTTTCTTTCATCTTTGCATATTGGTTTGATGCTTAAAATGATGCATTTATTATATTGAAAAGTGCATTACCTTATTGATCTTCTCTTTGTTTTGAGAATAGTTTAATATTCTCTACTTAATGGCCAACCACATGATGGTGGAAGCTCATATGGCCCCTCCCTCACATCACTCTCAATTCCCCATACCCAATCATATAACATTAATCATTCATTCATCCATTAATAAAATATAACATTCATTCATTCATCCATTAATAACATATAACATCATTCATTAACATATAACATTCATTAATTAACATATTCACATTCATTCATTAACATATAATATTCATTCTTTTAGTTTTTACATATTATCAAAAATATGGTTGTCATGATATGATTACAATCACTTTTTTTGTTTCTTTTTTAAAGCTAAAAAATATGAAGTGGAGTATCATTTTCTAAATCATATGTCCCCCCTTTAGTTGTTCCGCCCTCTGCTCGTGATCTTAATGTACACCTAGTCATTTGCTCACAACTTGGATGCCACTGCAAGGGGGAGTCTGCTGTAATAACAAAGAAATGTTAAATTGATATGTTTTATTATTATTGTTACAAGTGTTTCATTAATTAAAAGAACATTAGAGTGGTTCTCTTTACTTGATGGGTCCACATCATGTTCTTGAACTTCTATTATAGAATCATGCTCAACATGTTGAACACCCTCTAAATCCTAATCTGCAGTTGAAACAGGAAAGGTTACATTAATTAATACATAAATTGAAATTAAATATTTTTTAAAAGAACATTAGAGTGGTCCCCTTTACTTGATGGTACCACATCATGTTCTTGATCTTCTCTAGCTTGATCATGCTCGACACATTGATCACACTCTACATTATCTAAAGTTGAAACATGAAAGGTTACATTGATTAATACACCAATTGCAATTAAATATGTTTAAAAGAACTTTAGAGTGGTCCTCTTTACCTGATGAGGCCACATCATGTTCCTGATCTTCTCTAGCCTGATCATGCTCAACATGTTGATCACGCTCTACATGCTCTAAAGTACTGGGATGCACACCATGACTTTCATCTGCAAGTTGTGCTCCACCCTCACTAGGCTACATTCCAATGTCTTGCGCAGTATTATCATTGCTTGAATGTTTAAAACAAACAAGCATGTAATTACTTTATGGTGTAAATTAATATTGAATATATTTCACAAGTATTCAATTTTAAATAAACTTTGTTAAGTTTATTTACCTACGTGTTAGATGCAATGAAATATTGTGTTTGCCCAGTCAAGAATCTTTGGCGTTCAGCCACAACTCCATAGCCTTCCTGGAAGGAATTATTCAAGTCCTCTTCTGTGGGGACTCTGTTGAATTTAGAGCCCTGCATTTTTGCATAAGATCATGAATTTTGCTTCTATGGTGTGATAAAACCAAAATTATTTTCAACTTATTATTTGGATACAATATTTCATTTATTGATTATTACAATTCGTATGACTAATTTCATATAACCACCAGAGCCAGGTTTGTGTTGCCCATGTTTTTCTAGTCTTTCCTTTGTTGCCTTCGATGTGTTGGGAAGCCTATGAAAAATTTGAAATACATTAGATTATGTAAAAAGAAAGAGTAATTGGTATATAATTACATTGTTGATAGTATCACATACCTTCCTTGTCCTGGTGGTGTCTTTCCTTTTTTCTTTTCAACCTTCTCCTTTCCATCTGACACCAGGACCTTCCACTCCCTCTTTGGAATCATGGGGGGACACTTGTACTTTTTTTTCTTTTCTAAATGTGACCTATATTGGTCCCTCACATAATTTATATAGGTACTGGCTTTTTTAAGGACCTTGGTTCGGCTGAATGTTTTATCACCGAAGAGAACAACTAAACGGTTAATGAGATCATCTTTTAAATCTTGATTTTGGGCATTCCATCGTGTATGTATGGTGGGTCCGAAGAGCTCCAATGTAATATCACTTAGATGTTTATAAAAAAACATCATTTCCTACAAAATGATCATGGGATCAATAGTCTAAAAAAAGCGATCAATAAGTAGATCTCAATTGGATTATATATAATAATAATTAAAACATTTTAAGTACCTAGGACCTTCTCTATCTTTATGGGAACGAAATCCTCGGTCACCACAAATGTGACCGAAAATGTTCTTGTACTAGTAATACGAGAAGATCCAAGAAATGCTACTAAAATATCACTAGTACTAGTGGCCTCTGCATCCCCCGGTACATGTCCTGATGCATGTTCTGGCATGTGTTCGCTGTCAGAGGGTGCACTAACAGATGCCTGCATGGTATGTGTTGTTGACATTTCAGACAACAATATAGGCATGGATGATGGGGTTAGATGATGTGATGTATGCGCAGGAAGATCAGGATGGACACTTGTACTAACCCCTACTCGTTAGGCAACACTTGTAGTACCCTAATCATGGCCAGGAGCATCATGAAGACACAAAAAATCCTATAAAAATAACACATATTCTAGTTCATGACATAAAAGAGTACAAAATATAAAACCAAGGAATGAACTTTATGTTATAATTAAAGATTCCTATGACAACTTTCTTGCAAGTTTTGTGATCTCATAGTCAATATTTTAACCCTCTCTCTTATCTCATCTATTTGAGGTACTATGAATAACAACTTAAGGATTTCTGAAAATTACATTTTTTTTGGTCTTCCTTATCATATCAAGAGGTTTTGTTGAATAAGCAATGTCATCATCACATAATATTGGATCAGACCTCCCCATGGATGCTCTCATCTACCAATCGGTGCCTTTCCTGGACTAACCGCAATGTAAGAATATTAAAACATTATTGAAATTAACCTAATAACTTATGAAAAAAAATGGGCCAATTTTTTTTTTTCGTGATCTAATTTGTACAATTAAGCAATGAGGTAAACCTCGTCAAGTAGAAGTGCCCAAGATACATCGCGGATCTCGCTCCTGGTTGGATCCTTCTCTCAGATGATCAATGTCCGCTATGACAAAATTAAATATAAAAAAAATTACCTAAAATGAAACCAATAGACTTTACTAAAAACATAAGAATAAAATGGTATATCAGAGCCGCTAATTGGAGGTTGGGTAAAATGGTACATAGTACATACCACC
Source organism: Sequoia sempervirens (assembly GCA_007258455.2). NCBI lineage: Eukaryota > Viridiplantae > Streptophyta > Pinopsida > Cupressales > Cupressaceae > Sequoia > Sequoia sempervirens. The sequence continues at coordinate 5,366 of VDFB02166449.1, read as the reverse complement.
CCCATAGTAACTATGTTTGTAACTAAGCGATTCAAATTTTAATCGATTAACAACTCTTCCCTTGCAGTTATTGATTTTATCACACATACAAATACACAGTTTCCATCATGTGCCTTGAATATGCAATTGGGTTGCTTATTTGTTGACCCAGGTCATGTACTGTTTATAAACCCTGAAATATTCCCTGATGCTTTTGGCCTTCCATCAATGTACATAGCCACTCCTTTGTTTTGATCCTTATCTTTTATCAGTATATAATTTGCTGACAATGCATACGTACGCATACTTCATGTATATCGAACCACTTGCATCCAATATTTGTAATTGCAATAGGGTTTGACATACTCCATCAATTCAGTAACTTTTTCACAAAAAACCTTTATATCGTCCATGCAAAATAGGCCCAAACCATGAAATGACGATGGTGCTATGTGATATATCCTCTCGTTGACACAAAAATTAGTGTTTATTGGAGGAAGTTCCTTGGGTACCCATTGTTTTCGTAGATGTTTGTACCTCAAGGGAACCTTGATGTCACCTATGCTATCATCATCATAAGAATATGAACCCCCTTCAGCAAGAAAAAATTCCATGTGTTTACAAAATTTTCTTCTAATCTTTTGACCTCTAGTTGATCTCCCTCTTTTAGACATACTACATGTTTTTCTTTCCTCTTCTCTTCCTAAATTTCCCTCGCTTGAGGAAGATAGATTTGGAAAATACCTATTTGGTGGTACCTGCACTCATAAGGATGTTGGATGAAGTTATTTCATGGTGATGTGATCCCAAGGTGACATTATGATTAATCTATCATTTCATCGCTAGAATTTCACAGGTTATAAGGTAATCAAGTCTTGATAGATTGCAAGTTATTCTTACTACCGTCCAAATGTGTCCATCACAAATCAAATATAATTAACGTTTTAAATCCCAAACTTTGTAACAAGTGTTAAATGTGACTATGGTCAACCAGTTACAACCAAGGCCTCAAATGTATTCTCTAATTGTAATAAAAGGACTTTTGCTCTACATTCAAGTAAATAAAATTGAAGGGAAACACCAGCAAATGGTTTATTGGATACCTACATGACTAAAAATAGCAGAAAATTTACATTTAATTTCCATATGTCTAAGTGGTTAACAAGGAGGGAGTGTGTACTAGGCCAGGTTAAGTCATCATAAGTTTATGCTTTGGCAATAAATTTTTTTTAAGTCATCTTAAATCTTCTTATGTCTAATTGCTAGGAGACTTTTGGTATGTTTTAAGGTAGGATGATTGATGAAAGAGTCCAAAGAGACTTTCTCCATGGTATCCAGATACACATAGCAACGATATTCTCTTATACGGTTGGGCATGATTTAAAGAACTTAGCTAGGAATTATTCATTTAACCTAAGGTTTTCTCATAATTCCATCATTGGAAAAGTATGACCAAATTCTTCTATTGTGAAGAATTGGCCTATGTGCCTCTAGTAATCACTATAAATGTTTTTAAGGATAAAATGACTAATTGCGTCAGGTAGGAGAGAATCAACTTTTAGTTCTTCAAAGATTATATTCCTCTATTCATAATTTTTAAGGGTTGTGTGTGGAGGAGGTTATCACTGCCAAGAAGGGAGGAGACCTTCCCTTGTGATGTAACTCAATTTTTTCTTGTGTTCCATTTTTATCTGTCTTATGTCTCATCATCTATGGTGTCGGGGAAAACCAAGGTTTGGGTTTTACCTTTTTCTTTCCAGTAAAACCCTAGTGTTTTATCTACTCTTTGGTGGGATCTTTAGGTTGTTACTTTTGGGAGGGTTTTGAAACAACTTAAGCCCCATCACTCATCCAGGGTTGGGACCCTTTGATCATTTCATTTTCATTCTCTATCCTGACTCTATTACTCCCCCAAGTCTCTGATGGTCCCCTGCTTAAAACAACTTATGTCATTGTTTATCATCTGCCTAGTGACGTCCCCTCATTCTTTTAATAAATGTTTTATTTTGTAGGGGGGCATATTTGTATGACCATTGATCAATTATCATTTGATCTTAGCCTCTCCCCACCATCCCACGATGACCCCACCACACTATTTCCTATGGCTGATCAGATATCACGGTGAGCTATAATGAGATCTCATTTAATGAAGATTAAGAGATGATAGAAATATGTTGATACATTTATCTATTTTAGCATTATGTAGTGGTTCATTAAAAGCATGAGATGCAACACACTCAAAATCTGAGACAAGCCATAACTCTAAGAGGGAGGGTGCTCATGGCCAATGACAGCTAAAGAACCTGTTGAATGAACAAGATCACCCATGCTGAGATCCATGGCTGCCTTCATACACGGACCTAAGCTTTATGGTCTCTTATCTGATCGTGATATCGCCATGAAAGCCATGACTTCCTTGTCAACTAGACAGCACAGGGCCCCTTATTCCATGATGACTGTGTATTTCATTATCTTGAAGGTATCTGATCATCCTGACTGGGTGAAGGATCAACTAATTAGCATTTGAATCTCACTAAATGTGACAAGGTCTCATTTTGTAATTTCTATATTTCTATTTAGCCTCCTAGAGAACTGGGAAACTCAAGATTATGAACTCCCAGAGAACTAAGGTTGAAGAGAGCCAAGATATAGAACACCAGACATGGCATTATAATACCTATAGACAACGAATCTTGATGACAATGCAGACTGCAGATGCATGTATCTTGATGGAGCAAATGAAGATATCTAAGCCATGGATCATGATTCTGCATCACCATTTGTTAAACTTATGCACCATTTGATTGTCCCCATCCTGATGCTTCATTGTTTAAATTGATACAAAAAAAGCTATACCTCACCATCAGACACATTTGCTATATATGTGTGATATGGTTATTCGGTTCTCTCAAGTAGGGATTAAGATCTTTTAATCAATCACAACAATTGGGAAGTGTTAGTTTGATTAATAAGAAGAATCACATAACTAGAATTTCCAATCTATCTCAAGAAGAGTTTGTCAATTATTCACATGCACGTTTACACAAGTTGTAAACAATTTTTGTGCCTGATAGTTTGAATTATTGCCACATTGAACCTACTCATGATATTCATTAGACCTACATACCCACCAAGGCACAGTCTCCCTTGTATTCTTTTAGCACTCTCTTATCATGCCTATTTTATTTTATACTTACATTTACAAATACACAACATATGCATTTACTATTTTCATTTATTTCCCATGTAGTTTAATAGTTTGATCGATTTCATATTATATGTGTTGAAGACTTTAGAATTTCAATTACATTAATTTATGGATATGTTGTATCTATAACACTACAAAACCATATGCTCTTTGCATTTACACTTGCATTTAGAAATACACATTTATATACATAGATATAAATTTCTTTAATGATATGTTGCATTTATTTTTGTAGGAGAGCATACAATAATTGCATTTACATTTACATTTAAAAATGCATATACATACATACATACATATGTGTGTGTGTGTGTGTGTGTATGTATGTATATCATTTATATTCAATGTTCAGAAACAACCCATTAGGTATGCACATTGATAAAAATTCATAAAATCAGATCTCCCATACATATTTTGTTGAAACCTAGGCTTGAACCTCTCATTTCACATGTTTTTCTTCGCCAAAATATTGAGGACAACATCTATACCTTCTTTATTTATCATCCTACACCCTATTCATGCATCCTACAATTACAACAATATCCATGGGGCCTCTTACACAAGCTACAATAATCACAAAAAGTGTAAGATCCCCTTTATATCATGTTTGGACTACAAAACCCTCAAAAACAAGGTAATTGGGATGTATGTTTGAATGTTCTATATAAGGATTTGATAAGTAGTATTGTAGGTGGATATGTTTTGTATAAGGATTTGATAAGTAGTATTGGGTTAGAATACATAGTGATGAGATTGTAAAACAATGTTATCAAGGATCTTATATGTTATGTGTTAAATCTATCATAAACCCTTAGATGCTTATAAATTTGACTCCTCCAATAGATATATGGAATTGATGTAAGTTGTACTTATTCGTATGGTTTAGTATTTGTTTTCCTTTACCTAGAGCTTGCTATAAATTCCAAATCAATGACTATCTTGTACTATGAAATGTTGTTGTAGTTATCTCATGCTCCAAATAGTTGATATTATTGATAAACAACCTATTCTATTCAGTATTATCCTATTATGTTGAGCTATTAAATGAGATTATCTGTTGTTGTTAATGTTGTTTATGATGATGGTGCAGAGGTTTTAAATGCATCAATGGATCACCCTTCTAGGTCTTGCAAAGCCCAAAGTGTAGGAGTTCTTTAAAATCCTCGTCAGTTGGTCTAGGTCCTTCGAGCTGCCCTTTATTGGAATTGGAAATTCCATAGGTAGATTAGAAGATCAACCTGCTTACCATAAAAACAACTAACACCTTGCATATGTTTGTGGTGGAGGTATTAAAGAAGAATTTTATGCCTCTATTTCCATTCATTAGATCTACCTTAGCCTAGCATATACTTGGGCTAAGTCTACAATTACTTCAGACTCATGCGATGAAGGCGATGTGTGATGAAATTCTAGACCTCAACCAAGATGTGGGTAGATTATGGGAGTTTTTCCAAGACTTGAGGCTAGTCAATAAAGATGTGAAGGACTAAGCTATTTTATTTTTTCTGTCTCATCTTATACCATTTTACAAGAATGGGGGTGCCAATGTACGAGAAGATCTTTGGAAACTAGGGATGAAAATTGTAGGTTAAAGAGAATGGGGGTGCCAAACTTACAGTACTCATTTCCCCTTGGTCATTGATTTTCCCTGAGTTCCCTGAACCTCGTCCTCGGTGCTGGTATTGACCTTGTTTTCACTCCTCCAAACTCTTCCTTGGCACTGATAATGACCTTGTTTTCACTCATACAAACTCTTCGTTGGTGCTGGTATTGACCTTGTTTTAACTCCAAACTCTTTGTCAGTGCTGACATTGACCTTGTTTTCACTACTCCAAACTCTTCCTCAGTGCTGGTATTGACCTTTCACTTCTCTAATTTGATGAGCTACAACCTGGTTTCATTAGGTTTTACATTATGTTAATTAAATTGAAAATTTTGGCGCCATTTAGCTAGGTTTTAATATTCCACAATATAGTTAAGTATATATTAGCTATATTTTACATAATAAATAATACAATTATTCAACTTATTATAATTATATATTATATTCTTTAACAAAATATTAAATACGTATAAAACTATTATAATTAATAATTAATAATAAGTATATTTTTATATAATACAAAATATAATTAATATAATATATATTTAATATAATAGTAATATATATTAATATGAG
>VDFB02166448.1:0-31460 GCA_007258455.2 Sequoia sempervirens | reverse complement strand
TTATTTGCAATAAAAAGGATGTGAAAATAGAAAAAAAATCAACTCAAGTTCTAGAGAGATCTTTTCAAATAGACACTCCCCATTTGTCCCTTCTAATGGGACCCACAAGCAAAAATAATTTTATACTATATTAAATTTTTGAGATTAAGTGTCGGTTGGACAATACACTTAGTTACACAATATTCACTTTACAAAAGGAGAAATTTTTAAAAAAGTTTGATCTTTTTACCCTTTACTTTCAAAATAAAATGTAACAAGTTTATATATATATTATATATATAAAGAGTGAAAATACTTTCACCTAAACTTAAAAAAAGTCTTATTTCTCTTTAAAACATTAATAAGTAACTTTTAAAATAATTTAATACTGAAAATACATTAAAATAAAGCCTTGCGTGGAATTTAATTTCACACAAAAAATTTCCTTTTATGGTTGCACTTTAGTTGCACTCCTTCTATGGCTCTTCTTGGGTGGCTTCCTTGCTAAACAATAATGGCTGACACCAAAAAGATTCTTCTGCAAACACTACATGGAAGTTTCTCTCCTTGGATCTTGCTAGATCAACATTGGGATAGGAGGCTCTTTTTTAATTTCCTACAAAACAAAAAAAAAGTAATAAAACCTACGATGGTGTATGAATATGCAACAGTCTTTTTTAGCAATCTCCTTTTTTGGATGTACAACATACTTTAAACAAGTCAATACCTTATCTTCTTCGACAACTACAACTTCAAATACGAAAGGCTCTAGATCTACAACTTGGGTGATGTTTGTGGCAATCTATAGTATACTCTATTACCACCTTCCTTTCTTCTCCTTCATGCTTGGCTAAGCAAACTATGATAGATCTTGATCTTATATCAACTTGGCTCCTGCTTTGTTGGCTCTAATACTAGATGAAGGAAAAATAATACAATAATAGAAATCTACTAATTACAACACAAGAAATTACACAAAATCCTCAAATTACCTTAATGAAATAAGAGGTAGGACATCTATTATATAGAGATCCAAAAACAAGGTTACATTATGGCATGCAAACATATTCACAAATAACTCAACTACAATATTTACAATGCACAATAACATTATTTATGATAGACATTGTTTACTATGTAAAAGAGGGCTTGAGCTCCTGTATTAGGTAGAAAAAAATAATTTTTGGATGGTATCCATAAAAAAAGAAAGGCTGCTCCAATGGACATTATTGTTTTCAACAATTACTACAAAGATTTGTGTTGCATTAATTTGTAGTGGCCACAATGGGAAATAGAAATAAATTTATGTGCTTATAATGTACCTTATAGGTTTAGGGATGGTAGGTAGGATTAAATTTAGTTTAAGCTTCTCATGTATAATAAGTTAAATGTTGTGCCAACTCTAGAAAGCAACACTTGAAAATGTTAGAAATAATCTATGGTAGGTCCTAGAAAAATGAGCAGTTCTTTTTATTTCCTTTGGAGCATCTGCAAGTTATCCTTTATTTAGTGACTTGACAATACAAAAGTCACATCATCATTGTTGGATTTGGAAGGATTACAAAATTTCTAACCAAAATCTAGGTGAGGAAAAAACAATAGTGAATTGAAGCCTTGACTAAAGGATGAAGATTCAACATTTCCCTTAAGCCAATCCTTAGTATTACTTTTCTTAAAAATGCATTGGTCTTGTTTTTTGGCTATTTAGGGAAAAGGGGAGAGAAAGAGATAACCGATTATTCTCCTTTCTAATCTGCTAACAACATTTGGTTTTGTAGTGATAAAATAGTAGCATGTAGCATTATCTTCTACAACAATAATTTGCATCTAGGATTTTGTGGTATGTTCTACAACAATAATCTACATGCAAGAATTTGAATTACCACAATAAAACAACTACATGTAGCATTTTTTTCTACAATAATAATCTATGTGTAGCTTTTCATTTTCTATAGTAATTAAATATTAAGTCTTGTTTGTCTCTCATGGTCTTCATAATCACATAACATGTGTTTACTGAGTGATTTGAGAATTGGCTGCAAGGACAAGGATGTCAATAATTTTTTAGTTGGAGTCTAGTTTGTGAATGCACACACAAACTCCATAGAATTGTAGTTAACATGTTGTAACAAATTTGTGAGTATATACCCTGCCTATGTATACTCACAAAAGAAAATACTCAAGTGAAAGTCTAATGTGCTTGCACTCAAACAGATTGTATCAAGGTGATTGATACTGGATTCTAAAATTTAGATAGCTAATAACTTGAAAATATTCAAAATCCATTTTTGCACCAAAGAAACACCAACACATGAATATATGGAAAAAATTTCTTTCCCTCTAAAATTAGCATCATTGTAGTTTTGAGCAAGAAATTTTATTTTTTATAAACAAAAACCCCCCAATTAGGAGCAAAGCTGACTACCCCTAGCCTCTATGGAACCAAAAATGGGTTTCATAAATTTTCTCTATTACCATCTTCTAAAAAAGTCTTTCAATTTCAAATGCAAGTGATAGAAAGAATCAAGGTTGCCATCATCAATTTACATATTTTATAGGACAACATTCTCCTTTATCAGTGTTGATGATAGAAAAGTATTAGTATATCATCAAAGAGGCCTTAGGTCACTGCTAAATTTGATAGATAGTCTTGCTATCAAACAAGATTGCAAATCATAATCATAATCTATATTTGTTATTTTTGATGCAACAAGTTAAGGGCAAGCAATTGAAATTTCATTCAAATTATGTTTGAGGAATAGGTACCGTATTTTATTCATCATATTGTAATAAGTTACTAGACATCATATTAAATGAACCTTACTAATTCTATGTAGGTGATTATAGTATATTTGAGGTTCTTATGACTATAATGATACTATGATGTGTCTATAATGTTAATTATGTCCCTATCCCAAGTGGAGATTTAAGATATAATTCCATTTAAAGTATTAATATTTTGAGACCTCTTATGTATAAATTAAATAAAATAAAGGATTATTTTTCTCTCTAACATATTTATTAATGGAAGTCATTAATTTATTTTTAAAAACAACTACTATTCAACCCATGATATTATCAAGAATAACTTAATTTGAATACACTTAACAAAAATCTAATATCACTTAACTAATCACTTAACTAGCATTTAATTAATTACTTCACTATTGTCTTAATTATTTAAATTAATTATATTTTATACATTTTAGTTTTAATTTAATTTTCATTAATATTTTTATCTTTATTTCAATATCTTATTTTTATTATTTTAATCATTATTTAATAAATGAATTAACTCAAAAATAGCTTTCTTTAATTAAGTATTACCAAATAATTATACTTCATAGCTTCCTCTAATAAATTTTTTTGAGATTTTAAATGAAATAATCTTAAATTTCTTCATATATATTTACTAAATGATGCTCTTATGATTATATTCAAATAATTAATCTCTCCCATTATATTTATTTTAGGGAAAACTTTTTATTATTATATTGAAATCTACCTCAATTTCAACAATATAATGCCCTTTTACTCACCCCCTATCCATAAGGCCTTGCGTCCATTCTTTCAACCCTATGAAGGAACCTATTGATGCAATTCCTATTTGGGTAAGATTGGTCTATCTTCCTTTATAGTTCTAGTGCTCATCTGCTTATGAGGGCATTGATAATGCCCTTGGTGGGTTTGTAAAAGTGGATTAGGCCTCCAAGAATTTTACACATACCTCCTTTGCTTAGATTTTGTTGGAGGTAGATTTGTCTTAGGCTTTACCTAGTGAGGTGGTGCTTGAGGTTAATGGATCTCATCCTATTTCTTCCTATACTTGGTGGAAGAATGCTCTTTGAGAACATCTAATTGTATACCATGATGCAGAATCTTCTTTTGGTAGTGAGGTTTCTAATCCTCTTCTTTCTGTTCAAACAAATAATCTTGTTGTTAATGGTGTTGTTTCTCTAGTGGATTCTATTCTACTAGTTCAAAACAAGGTTGTTCCATCTATTGTGTGTGTTTCCTCCATTGAGGCCCCTATCTCTCCAATTCTTATTATTGATGGTTGTGTTTCTCTAGTAGCTTCTGCAACACTGGTTCAAAACTTGGTTCTTCTCTTTGAGGTGTGCATTTCCTCCCCTGATGCCTCTCCTAATAAGGATGTTTGTAATCTTCTTTCTTGGATAGTTGTGCAATGGAAGAATAAATTTACTTCTAAAAATGCCTCTATTGACATGACATTGGAGGAAAAGTTGTTGGTTTCGAGCTATTGAGCTTAAATGAATTCTCTCTAGTTGTTTGTCTCTATTTTATTTTCTACTAGTGGCTTTGTTCTTGCTACTAGTATATTTGATGTTATTGTTCTTGTCTTGTTGTTCCTGACTGGTTGTTGTGTTTGGCTAGGATTTTTATTGGGTTATTCTTCATAGCCATAAGCTTTGTATGGGATCAAATCCCTTCCTTCCTTATCTAATCAAAAACATAATGCCCTTGTAATGGTATCAATTTGAAGTTGATTTTAATTGATTTCAAGATCTAGTTTTCATATTAACTTATGAAACTTTCATGAGGTATATATTAGTTGTACACTAATTGTACTTTACTATTGTTGGTATTTTTTAAACATCAATATCATTATTTCCTATGATATTGATGTTGATTTTTGTTCTATATTTTATGATAAACTACATGTAAAGTGCTTCCCTTCCTATTGTCTAGGTTAGATTTTGAGTTTTCATAGTATCTAATTATTTGTTGTGCTAAATGATAATATATGTGTTCTCAAGCCCTCGATCCTTTTAACTTTTCCATTAAAAAATAACTTTAAAAGTTAAGGATTTAATGTAAATGTGTGATGATCCAGTATTTCTTCTAGTAAAGAGTCTTGGTAGACAAACTTGTTCATATTTTTTCTTTTTAATTTTTAGTGTTCACAATCAATACCTTAGTTTTATATAATACTATGGGTATGTGCAGGGTCATCATGGAAAAAAAATCCATTAAGTGGCAAAAAATTTAGAAAAATCAAAGTTAGGCAACTTGACGTAAAAATTTGAAGAAGTTATCTATATTGTTTCAAAAATATGTAAGAATATATTTTTTTATCAAATTGAATGTAGTTTCTAAACTACTAAGTTTTTTTTTTTTAAAGAAATTTATTTGGTAAAAATTTAAATTTCAATGCAAAGAGTAATTTTAAATTTTAGGGAAAAATAAGTAGGTGTCTCAGTCTCAATTGAATTCCTAACTTAAAAATAAAATAATAATATTTTTTATAAGATTTTAGATATAATTAGATGATGTCCTGATATGATGCATATTTTTGTAATTTTTTTCCAAGTAAATAATTAATTATGGTTTTTTTATTAAAACTTTTTAAAAATATTAAAAAATGTGTTTGACCACCTTAACTTGGTCAAAATTTCATGAAATTCCATTTTTGTTTTCTTAATCCATCGTGTGATGTGTGAAGAATAGAATGTGATGCATGTTTCAAATTCAAAAATGTGATAATCGCTTTGAAAGTTATAGATGTTTTTCAATCAACCTATGAATCAAGAACAAATGAATTCAAATAGAAACCTAATAATAATTTCTCTTATTAAATTCAAAGTAAAGCATAATTCTATTGGTGGAAATGAGAATCTCCTTTAAAACCCTTTTCATTTCATCAATTTTGGGTTAAAAAAATACACCCTCCACATACCCTACACATACCCATCATATTGCCACTTTTTGGCCCATCATGATCCTACACATACCCATATATTAAATTTTTCTACATAATATAGTCTTGAAATGTCTATCTTCTTTAGTATATTATTATTGACTTCTATAGTGTTGAACCACTACTAGATATTGACCATTCTTTTATATGACACTTATTTAATCCTCATTTTTCTTGTAAATCAAAGTTTATAGCATTTACCCCTCATAATTTTGAGGTTTTGATACTGTAATGATACACATATTAACATTGTTACTGATTTTATTACAACCATAACTAATATACACAAAGCTCCAAAGTTCTCCAAAATAATAATCATTATCGTATTTTCACTGAAAAATATTTTTTAGTTTTTCATTTATAATTGTTTAATAAAAATTCTTTAATAACAATATTCATGTATAATCATTTGTTACTCATTCAATATGATGTCATTTGTTTAGAATTGCAATAGATTTTCTTTTCTTATTCTTCTAGTATAATATTTTGATTGATAATATTATTCACTTCAAAGTCTATAATCACTTCAAAGTCTCTATAATTGATTGCTCTTAATATTGGCATCTAATATAATTCTCTCATTTGTTCCATAATGTTGTTTATAGTGATTATTGTGTTGTAGTTTTCACTACAATAATTATTATAGTGATGATTGTGTTGCTTTCACTACAATAATTATATCTCAATATATCCTCTTAGCAATATTAGAGAATATCATGTACATTAAAAAGTAAAATAATATTTCAAACTTTATTTTGTTATAGTCTTGAATACAAGTATAATATTATGATATTGTTATTAGAATTTAATCATATAATTTTTCTAGTCAAACTCATTGATCCATGTTTCTTTATAGTAATATTATAGAACTTTAAATTGTCTCTAGTATATACTAGGTTTGAAACCTATGGAGAAGCTCTTCAATTTGTACATTCCTTTTTATATCCAACAAACATAACTCAAATATTGAGATTTTGATTATGCATCCAATGTTTATGTGTGATTATTGACTGTTAATGCCTACCCATAGAAAAAATGTGCTCATTTATAAATTATCTCCAAACTTGAGACTTTGTGAGAAAGCATATTGGAATGGTTAGTATATACACCTAAAATCGGTCAAGATAATCAATTATTTAAATACCATCTATTTAATTAATGAACCCTTTAATTCATCTACTTATAAATAAATTCCAAATTTATTTATATAGTTCACACTTCTAATTCTTCAATCTAAAATCACTTTCTTCTATTTAATTAAATAAACAAATTAACACAATTTATTTTATTTAACTAATAATCTTTTCACTAAATTTAAATCCCAAATTTAAATTTAAGCACATCTCCAACTCTTCCTCTTGCCACCTCATCAAGTGTCACATTAATTTAAATATTTCTAATATTTAAATTGCATTATTTTCAACCAATTTCATAACAAAATTTGGAAACTTGGGAATTTCACACATTTTATTCTCTCATACATTTGGCATGTTTCCCTTGGTCAAGGTAACATCCTCCATGATTCTTTCTAACTTCTTCCATCTCCACCGTTCATGTCTCATGTTGAAATCTTGATCATTGGTTGCTGCCACATCACAAGATGCTTTGAAAATCCTATAAACAAAACCTCTTGCTACAACATTTTACAACCCATGTTTGAGTAAACATACTATGTAAGAATAACATTGGAGCATTTGGAACATTTAGAGTTTGAGTATAGAGCATTTAGCATTTCGTATTTAGGATTGTGTTATTAGTCTAGTTTAATATCATGGCTTAGTTTAGTATTTACATTTACATTATCATCTTAGTTCATATACAACATTTGCATCATAGAATTTAGCATCATTATCATATTATAATCACCATTATCATTTGCAACATCATAATCTTAGCATCATATCGGTTTTATCTCAATCATGTATCATCTTAGACAACATCTCATTTCTTAGCTTGTCATCCAAACAGTCATTGTGCAACATACAAATCTAAGAGCACTAATGATTTAGAGGATCCTTGAGAATAGAGAATGATGGAACAATTTTAGAGATTCTACTTTTGTTTTCAATTAGATTAGTTTATGATTCAAATCTTTAATGTAATACATTTCATTGCTTGTGTGATCTTATTTAATTTACACATTTTATGTTACACATAAATTGGCACCCATCGTGGGGCATAGCCCCTTTTTATTGACATTTTCTATAAGTTGTTTTATAGATTCTTGATGTGAACTTCTTTTAGCATTACTGTGAATTCTTTTAGTGCATACAAAGCATATTCTAGTGCATACAACCTCTATTACGGCACATCCATATCATATTCTGGTGCATACAATTTTTTTTTTTGTGCATATAGGGAGTTTTATAGTGTGTTTGGTCTTTATTTTAGCGCATACAATAGTTCTTATAGTACATGGAGTAGTTCTTCTAGTGCATATGAATATTTTTTTAGTGCATCTAATTAATTTTGTAAAATTTCAAAATTTTGAGAACTAACTGGTGTTTTTTGTGTTGCAGGTACTTTTATACGTAGGTCAAAGACAATCTTATGCAACTAATAATGATGTATGTAGGGGTTGGACTTGTTTTAATACTTTCTTTTGATTAAATTAGGAACCTAGTTTAATTAGAAGGTTAAAGAACCCCTTGTCTTTTGTGCTTGAAGTTATAGACCTATGCTCTCCCCTTAATTGGGTGATCAGAATGCCAAACTCACTATTTTATTCTTTTTTTAACACCTTTAGAATGCCTACCATAGTGGGAAAAAGTACTCACCCTATGGGAACAACCTAAGTGGGAACACTAAAGCTAAGTTTTCCAACCCACTATAATCAAAAGAAAATTTAGGGAAAGTTTGAAATTCAACGGTAGTGTGCAAGATAACCATCCCAAAAGCCCTTGTTCTAAAGGTTGGGAGGTCTCCTAAGGGACTTTATCTATTTAATACACCAAATGGAAACCCTTATTATGAACCTTAGTGTAGAAGCCAACCACGTCAATTTCTAAACACTTATATCACAATGCAAGGAGAGGGAAGAATCTACCTCTGAGATACTCACCATATAACTATCAGGGAACTGTGGACAAAGGTGGAGGATTTAACATTGGTTAGGACCTAAGAAAGGAAAAAAAATGGGAACCCTCTAGGGGGTGACATGTCTGTGTGAGTTGACATAGTTCTAAGATGTGGGTCATGGTATTTTAAGCAACCCTTGAGAATAGAAAAGTGCTTGAATTTTATTCTCTTGTGTTATACCTATGGAAATGAAAAGAATCAGACCATATTATCGAATACACACTCAATGTTTAGTTCCTAGGTGGAAATAATTGTTTCACAATTTGCTACTATGTTTGAAGCCATAATCCAAAATTATCCATTTAAAATACCTAATTCTCATCATTCATAAAATGAATAGCAAGAAAAATTCATTGCTAAGAAGATTATATCCCTATAAACACTGAGATTCACTAATCAAAAGAAAAATAACAAGTAAAATTTGCAAAAATATTGAATATTTCTAGATTAGTGCATCCATTCTCTCTTCTGGCACTTAAATTTCTTTTTCTCATGCATCTATATCATTGTCTAGCACATCCATACCATCTTCTAGCACATGCATAGGATCTTTTAGTGCATGAAAATTTTGTTCTAGTTCATCCACATAATCTTTTAGTGCATCAATACCATCTTCCAGTGCATCCACAAAATATTTTAGCACATTCACCTTTTGTTCTAGTGCATCCATGACATCTTTTAACACATTCACCATCTATTACAACACATCCACAACATCTTTTAGTTCATACACCTTCTATTCTAGTGCATCCACAACATTTGATAGCACATATGTGCAATATTTTAGCACATTCATACCTTGTTTTAGCACATCCATTAAATGCAAAACTTGAGAGTTAAATTTATACCCTGCTTGACAGTTTGAACTAGAATTTAGAATATTTTACAAAGAAAAAGCATTCCTTAGTCACAACAGAGTCTTAAACTTGTTAAAAATAACTTGTAAAAGTGGAATTCTTCAAACTAAACCAAGATATAACATCTCAAAGTGCCTAAATCATCATACTTATCATACCTCTAATTGTTAAACCAAGTTTCATCATCAAAACTTTTCATGCCTTCATCATGAAACAAAGTTGTATAATTAGATTAAACTTAGTCTCACTAATAGAATTTGTCATTCTATTTGACTTAACTTTTAATCCTTGGCACTCCTCCAAACAAAGATCAAAGTTTAGTGAAAACTATAACACTTGTATGCCTATTCAAACAAGATTACAAAAGTAGAAACTCAAGGAAAAAAAACTTGAAACTCAAAACACATTTGGCTAAACCCAAATAAAATCCGTTTCATAATCTCCATAACACTGAAGGTGAGGAAATAACTAAGGAAGACATCCGACATGCTTAACAAGTTCCTAAAAAATATTTTTGAAAGAAATGGGGAAAAATACTTCATAATGTTGGCTAATCAAGGTATCAAACTTCTATCTAACTTTAATGTTAACAAATTGAAAGAACCCCCTAAAAAAACCAAAAATGATCAAAAAAACATAGATGCAGTGGTTTCTTTAACTCACCAAATGAAAAACCTCCAACAACAGATTCAAGACATGCAAAGGGGAACCTCAAAATGATACTTGATACAAGAAATTTTCCCATATCCTTTTGATCAAAATATCAACATGATTCATTTTCGCAAAGATTGTGAATTCCCAAAGTATGATAAATACAATGGTAAAATAGATCCAATAGATCATGTGAGGGAATTTAGAACCATGAGCCTTGAATTTGCACATGAGGACACTTGATGAGATTATTTCCATGAAACCTAGGTAGACAATGCATGGAATGGTTCTCCAAACTTGCACCACCAATCAAAACCTTTGAAGAGTTGGCTAACAAATTCATCACCCAATACTCTTACAACATCCAACATGAGATCACTATGAAAGACCTTTGCAACTTAAAATAGAAAAAGGGTGAAGCATTCCTCACATTTCTACAAAAATGGAGAAGATTGTTAGCAATATATTCTCATCCCATACTTGAAAAAATAAAATATGTAAATCTTTATTGAAAATATAAATGATGAGATGAGCTACAAATTGGAATTGTAATGTCCACCTACCTTAAAAAAATTGACTGAAAATGGAATCAAATTTGAAGAAGCTTTGGTCAAAAGAGGAGTCATAAAAATTTAGAATGAAAACAATCCAACAAGTTTCTCCAACAATTATAATAGTAGTGATAAACCAAAGTTTTGGAAAAGAAACAAAAATGCTGGTAAAAATGATGGTACAACTAAAACACAAAATGCGAAACTACTATTTAACCTAATAGTAGTTGCCACCAAAACTGATCTGAACAACAATCTAACCAACAACCAAAACAACAACTAAAATTCTAATCAAAGCAAAAATCCAAGCAACACTAAAGCTAAACCACCACCATATCGAACATCCTCAAATCGAAGAAGATTCACATCTTTGGGAAAATCATTAGAATCAACATTAAAGGAGCTTCTTCCAGCCAAGGTCATAACATTACCAAAGGAAAGAAATTGGGAACCACAAATTAAACCCTCTTGGTGGAATGATCCACATTATTGTGACTTTCACAAAAAAAAAAGACATAAAACCAATGATTGCATGCAATTGAAACACTTGATACAAGAATTGATCAATAACAAGATGATATTTGTAGAAGGACCTGAAACAAACAATGATCATGGAGCATTTAAGAATCCTTTACCAAATTAAAAAAAAGGGGAATCTTCTTCATCAAATACTAAAGAATTTTTTTTTATGATTATACGATTCATTGTGTTGAGGTAGTTTAGAATCAAACAAAGGACATCAAAATCAAGGGCCAAAGAAACATTGTTATAGTTGAGGTTTTCCAATTTCAAGCTATGGTGGGACATTTGACCACACCTCATTCCCTATCATTTTCTAAACATGATCATGTATCAATCACCCATCCACACAATGTTTCCCTCCACATTGAGGTATTAATTCACAAAAAACAAGTCAAATGTGTTCTAATAGATGATGGATCTAGCCTAAATATTTGTACTTTAAAACTTGTCCATGCACTTGGATATTCATAACATGCTATTGATCTTAGAAGGAAAATCACTACAAAAGTCTATGATGACAAAGAGAAATCCTCCCAGGGATTAATTGTGCTACCAATTCAAGTGGGACCAATTGTCAAAGATATAATTTTCCAAGTATCGGAAAAGGAGTTGACATACAACATACTCTTGGTATGTCCTTGGATTCATGACATGCAAGCAATGCCATCCACATATCACCAACATTTGAAGTTCCCTTTCAATGGGAAAGAAATCACTATTACAACTAATTCTAACAATCCCCAATATTGCAACACACTCAAAACAACCCAAGATACTTTTGTACCACACAACAGGGAATATCCAACACATAGCTCATCAAATAATGAAATACAACTAAATTCCTTGTCAAAGTGGGTTGCAAAAAAGAACTAGTCAAAAGATAATGGTATCAGTGATTCTACTCCATCCAGTAATGCGAGTCAATAAAATTAATTGACATATCACCTTGAGGAAAAAATTTAGTCAAAAGACAAAGGTGTTGATGACACTACTCCATCAAATCAATAAATCCAACTTAATTCATTATCAAAGAAATTTGAGAAAAAGATCCTAGTGAAGGACAAAGGCCTAGGGAAATACCCATTTGAGCAATCTTTGTGTCTATCACAACTCTTATCTTCTCCTAAGTCATATGGAAAGCCATCCACATCAAGAAAAAATCATCACAACCAACCATGTTCTTTGATGGCACCTTTGTAAAAGAAGGAACATTATTGGATGAATTAGAAGACAAGGAGGTTTTAAAATGGTTGTACAAGGATGAAGAGGCATCACAAACATCAACTTCCAATGTTCTAACTAAACCCTATGCTAAATGTTTTACAATCCTAGAGAAGATGGGATATGATGGAAAAGGTCATGTTGGAAAAATAAAAGAGGGTATCATAGAACCACTACAACCTACCATAATCAATTCAAAATAAAAAACATGACTAGGATATAGAGAAGAGTCGAAAGAAGAAACCAAGCAGTAGGTTGTTGAGAGAATCCTTCGATTAAGAGATAGTTCTGAAACATATTCCAATGAGTATGAATGGGATTCCCTCTTTGAAGAGTCTTGTCATGATAAGGAAATTGAAGTGGTACAAAAGTATACACCAACACTTATGGAGGGACAGAGCTCGAGTTCTAGACCACTTGAAATTGGATCACAACATATCGATGACTCAAGTGAAGATGATCATACTTTGAGGGAGATAGATACTTTGGAAGAGGGTAAAATTATAGGCCTTGATATTTCCATTGAACACTTTGATGACATTACAATTATGACACTTACCCCTTTTGACCTTAGCCAATCAGACAATGCTTTGCCATTGGTACACCCTGAATTAATTGATTGGGACCAAACTGAGTTGCTTGATCAACCTACCTTTCCAAATAGTCATGCTATTGTAAACTTCCTTTGCTTTGACAATCCTAAAACATGCTCCATCATTGAACCTCATAATGAAGCTTCAACCAAGGGGAGTGTCAAATCTCTTAGCTATGAAACAATAAATATTAAAAATGGATCTAATGGTGAAAAGCATTCAATGGTAACATTAGTGAAGAAAAAATAAAAATAAAGAGTGCATCTAATGGTGAAAACCTCTTTGAGGCACCAAAACATGGGAGATTTGACACTCTTCCTGAGCACTCTCATGAGAGATCTTCAATACTAATTGAACCTACATAATCCATCAATGTTGGTATAGATAAAATTGTCAACACTCTACATCTAGCAGCATCCAGTACAAAGGAAGAAAAACCTATCTTTGCTAAATTATTTTAAGAGAGATAAGTCAACTTTGCATGGTCCTATGCTAACATGATAGGAATTGATCTAGAGCTTATCATGCATCATTTATCTCTACCAATTGGAGTAAATCCAGTGAAGAAAAAGTCAAAGAAAATGTATCCCCATACCACCCTTTTGGTGAAAACTACATTGAAGAAACTATTGGATGTGGGATTTATTAGACCTATTGATTATGCTGAGTGGATATCAAACATTTTGCTAGTTTGAAAACTTGACCATAGCATTAGGATATGTACAGATTTCAAAGATCTCAACAAGGCTTTCCTAAAAGATGTTTTTCCTCTACTTGACATTGACATCATCATAGACTTGATAGCAAGACATGAAATGTTATCACTTTTGGATGGATTTTTAGGTTACAATCAAATAAAAATAGAACCCAAAGATCAAGGTAAGACAACCTTCACATGTCCTTGGGGCACTTTTTGCTAGAAGGTATGCCTTTTGGGTTGAAAAATGTTGGAGCCACAAGTTAGAGAGTAATGACCACTATCTTCCTTGACATGTTGCACACTTTTATGGAGGATTATGTAGATGATTTATTGGAAAAATAATTCACTAGAGAGGGACATCTAAAAATTATATAGACAAAATCTTCACCATACTAGAAAAAATCAATGTTAAGTTAAATCCCATGAAATGTGTATGTGGCATGACATTAGGTAAAATTTTAGGATATATAGTATTAGCTAAAGGAATTGAGGTGAATCTTGCAAAAGTAAAAGATATTATGAAGATTCCTCCACCTAAGAATATTAGTCAACTCAAAATTTTATAGGGATGATTCTAGTCTATCAAGAGGTTCATCACACAACTGGCCAATAAAACTCATCCTTTCAATCATCTGTTACACAAGAATGTTTCTTTCAAGTGGGATGACAAATATGAAGTTCCTTTCAATCAACTCAAACAATATTTGATGTTTCCACCCATATAGGCACCACCAACCAAAGGAAAGCCATTATTACTCTATATTACAACTATAGAGGTATCTTTGGCCACTTTACTGGCATAGGAAGATTCTGTAGGAAAAGAAAGGGCTATTTTTTTATATCAATAGTACTTTGAATGGCTATGAGATCAACTACACCTTTATTGAAAAATATTTTTTGGTAGTAGTATTTACTACTCAAAAACTAAGACATTACATGTTGATTCACACCATCAAACTCATAGCCAAAATTGATCCATTGAAGTATTTACTTTGCAAAGCTGCCCTAATAGGAAGATTAGCCAAGCGGGTAATGATATTGAGCAAGTTTGATATCCAGTATGTGAACAAGAAAGCAATCAAAGGTCAAGTCATAGCCAGTCAACTAGCTAAAGCACCTTTACAAGATGATCATCCCATGAAAATTGAGTTTCCAGATGTTGATGTTCTTATCGTGTCAACACAATAATGGATGTTATATTTTGATGGCTCTTACACACAACATGGATCAGGTGTAGGAATCTTATTTATCATGCCTCAAGGACACACTATTACAAAGTCCTATAGATTAATGTTTCCTTGTACTAACAACACAACTAAGTATGAAGCATTGATCATTGGAATAAAATTGGTAGTTGAATGGAATATCATAGATTTACATGTCTATGGTGATTTTCAACTAGTTATAAATCATGTGAATGATGATTAATAGAAAAAAAGATGATAAATTGATATCATATAAAATAATGGTTGATGACTTCAAAAAGTAATTTTTGGACATAAAATTTGAGTAGATTCCAAGAGGTGACAACAAATTTGTTGATGCTATGGCTATCATTGCCTCTCTCCTATAAATTCTTGAAAAGCAATCTTGTTATGAGTTCATGGTGGAACAATTGTTTAACCCCACATATGATAACCCCAAATCCTAGGAAATATACCATCTAGTCAAATTTGATACTTCTATCTATGGGAAAATATACACCTATCTCAAAGACAATACCCTACCACTAGATATATCTCATAACCAAAAAAAAAACTTTATTCGACAAGCAACTCGACATACCTTGATAGCTGCTCAAAGTTACTTTATCATCAAGGTATTGATGGGAATATCCTTCGGTGTCTTGAATGTAACAAAGCTAAAACCACTTTACGTGAGGTTCATGAAGGTATCTGTGGAACACATTCAAGTGGCCTAACTTTAGCTAAAAAACTCCTATTTTTGGGGTACTACTGACCAAATATGGAGGAGTCTTTTCAATACGTCAAGAAGTGCCAAAAATGTCAAATCCATGGAAACTTGATACATGCACCAACACAAGAATTGAAACCATTCACATCAACATGGCCTTTTTGTCAGTGGAGACTAGATCTTGTAGGAAAAATCCATCTGTCATCTTCCAACAGGCACAATTTTATCATCACATCCATGAAGTACTTTACGAAGTGGATTGAAGTTGTTCCCCTAACCACCATCACTAAAAAAAATTGCATCCTTCATCTTGAACTATATCATCTGTCAGTATGGCATTCCTCAATCCATTATCATAGATAATGACATACCTTTCAGGAATCAAGACGTTCAATAACTTTTTGAAAGGTTTCATATCCAACATCAATTTTCTACACCATACTATCCTCAAGCAAATGGCCAAGTAGAGGCGTAAAAAAAAACTATCTTGAAAAAATCTTAAAGAAAACTATCAACAATGTTGGATGTGACTGGCATGTTCAACTAAACCCTTCTCTATGGGCTAATAGATCTAGTATCCACACCCTGATAGGAGCTACACCCTATGCTCTTGTCTATGAATCAAAGGCCATTTTACTTATTGAGGTTGAGTTACCATCACTCTGTGTGTCACTAAAGGGGATCATTTCAAATGATGATTATAGAGTGTCTAGGCTACAAGATTTGGAATTTTGGATGAGCATCATTAGCATGCAATTGATCACCTGAAAGCCTATCAACAAAGGATATCTAGAAGTTACAATCATAGAGTAAAATTAGGAACATTTTAGGTAGGTGATTTAGTCTTGAAAGTACATCCCTGTAATCAACAGGTTAAAGAAAAGAAAGAAAAATTTGAACCAAACTGGTTAGGTCCCTTTGTTGTTGTATCAGTCTTTGGATCAAGATCCTATGAAATATCTATGCTAGAAGGGGATTTGTTTGATGAACCCCTCAATAGCCCACATCTCAAGAAGTTCTACACCTGATTCATCCAGTGCAATGGTAAAAGTCTTAAAAAGATACAAAAACATAAGAAAATGTCTTGAAAAAAATGGTTGCTTTGATGGAAACCTAGCAAACAAGTGTCTTGCTAACAACAAAAAAATAAGAAAAATACAAAAAAAAAGGTGAAAAATTAGAAAAAATAAAAAAAATCATAAAATTTCAAAAAGTGCAATAAAAACAAGTAAAGAAAACTTTGCAACAGGCACTATTTGTGATAGGTTAGCTTTTCCATCTATTTGATCATGCCAACCATTAACTTTCACTATCATTCTGACTATCATAAGAAAGCCTTATGTACATATCCTAGCATTGTGGTCATGTCTCACCCTAGACTAGCGGAAAAATCCTGAACTCACTAGGGGCAATTAACTTTGAGTTTAAACCAAAAAATAAACATTAGTCAGACAACACAACAAACACAATGATCATAGTGAAAAACCCTACATTTAACATTAATCACCATCAATAACACATCAACTATCCAAATCAAATAGCCAAATCAATTAAACCAAAAGAAAACTTTAAATGGATGATGTTCCTTCTAAATCATGGCTCTATCATGTTAAGCATGAATGTTCAACTATTTTACTTTGATTTTTGTTATCATATATTTGGAGCAACTCAATGATGTATTGAACTAGAGGAGCCAAGAAGGAGTATGGTTTTTCTTTTTCTGTTGTTTATGAGTTAATCATTATTACTATGAAAATTTTCATGAGACATGCTTTACAAAGTATCACTAATGAAATTCCAAATTTGCATAAGAAAATGATTATCTCTTATTTGTTTATGCAAGGAATGCTTAGGTAATCTCAGTTCAATTATACCTAGATGCTTGTGTTCACTTGCAATATCAAAAATCATGGAAGTAGTTCTCAGGTCATCAAGGTCTAATTATACCATCAATGTTTGTACTCACTTTCAACATTTTAAAGGCTCAATGATGATAAAAATCATCACAAATCAGCTATTACGATGACAAATTTTGCATATTAGATCTACATGGTTAAGTTAGATTGCATCCATGTTAGTTTTTGCATCTGTATTTGTGGATTTTCCAAGGCTGCAACAATTTTCAAAAGGATGTTATCTTTATCATTAATGGATTGAGTACAATTAACATTAACCAAAAATGCATCATTATCATATAGTTGCATCACCATTTGCATACATTAGAAAACATTCTCATATCACATATACACTATCACATCATTCATACATCCATGCATTACATCATAATATCCACATCAGAAAACAAAAAAAAAAGTGCATTACATCTCACTTGCATAATCAAAATCAT
This sequence comes from Sequoia sempervirens, assembly GCA_007258455.2. NCBI lineage: Eukaryota > Viridiplantae > Streptophyta > Pinopsida > Cupressales > Cupressaceae > Sequoia > Sequoia sempervirens. The sequence continues at coordinate 13,328 of VDFB02166448.1, read as the reverse complement.
TTCCTAAAATTTGTATCAAGAAAATGGTCCATTAAGAAGATTGAAAGACATATCTAGTAGAGTAAGATTTCCAACAAGAAAAAATTGTTGAGAAACATGACATGGTATAATGGTCCATTAAGAAGATTGAAAGACATATCTAGCAGAACAAGACTTCCAAGAATAAAAAGTTGCTAAGGAACATGACTGGTAAGCATATTTCCCTATAAAAATATAATGCCATTGGTATGAACATCTAAAACTAGTAGTGAAGATAGATTTTCCAATGTGTGTTGAATACAAACTATGAATTTGTTATTACTGAAATCCAATATTGACAAAGGGCTAACTGGATCAACATAATCATCAAATGAATGTACATAAACATCACACACCATTTGAATAATAAAATCCATCTCACATAGCATAAAAAATCATCCATAAAGTATATAAAATCATCATCCATAACCATCACATAATCATTACATAAGCATCATCATATAAGGATCACATAAGCACCATATAAACATGATAAACACATAGAAATATCCATCATCATATGATCATTCCATCTATCAATTCACTTGTGCATTAACATTATCATACATTCATCCATTCATTGCATCATCTACTTGTATTAGAAAAGTACAAAAACATCAAAGGCATCACATTTCATTGGCATAATAAGATCCATCACATGTATCATATAAGCATCATTCATAAAGCATTATAGAATCATAACATATGTTTCATCGCATCCATAGCATATCATACCATGATCATATAAAACACCACATAGAATATATAATAGAAATTAAGTGCATCCATCATAGTCAACAAATCTTAAACACATAAATCAATGATCATCATCATTGCATATCATATATATCTCAAAATAATGTCAAGGTACATGAATATCCCAATATCGAGAGATACATCATAAAAAATGGCAATAAATCTTCAATGTCTCAAATAAATCAATGTATACATGCCAAAAATACATCAAGAAATATATATTAGAGCTATGTCGTGCTACCCCAGATTGTGTTGGCATCACTAGACCTATGCCTCCCCCACCAGATGGACCTACACCAGGATCTCTTGAAAGTAGTTGTGTGACACCTCTATTGATAGTCCTAGTGTGAGTGTGATTGCTAGACTATGTGTAGATCTCACAACACTTTGGTAGAACTGCCTCATGATACTTTAGCCTATAAAACTCTATCTCCCTAACAAAGCATCATACCTCTTTGAAATATTTTTTTATACTTGTGACATCTACAACCCTATGTAATCTCTCTTCTATGCCCTCTTCCTACTCAACTTGTTGTCTTAGAGTGTCCCTCTCTATAGTGAGTGTGGCAACCTGTGCCTATGTCTGAGCCTGAGCTTGGGTTTGTGCCTCAAGCAAAGCCTATACCTGCTCCAACTAGCCTTGTAGTGTCTAAACCTGAACTTGTAATGCAACTATTTATATTTGCTATTGTTGTGAGGGTAGCCTAATCTCTACATGCTACTGGGTTATAGCTACAAGTGATCACCTCTTTCAAGGAAATCTAAAGTCTTGAACATCTAGGATTGGGCCTCCTCCACCATCACCTATGTCATCATCACTCCATCTCCATCTCCATCCCTGTCATCACTGCTCTTTGCCTCCTCCTCATCTCCTCCCTCTCTCCTCCACCTACTCCCATGTACTACTTCCCCCTCCTCATCATCTAATAATAATACTAGCTCATCTAGACTCAAAATCTGTGGGAAGGGGTATGTAAAGAAGTATTGAGCATAATCCTTATATATTAAAGCCTTAATAATCTCTAGATGAATCTCCCAAATAATAGCCTATAGACCCCAAAGCTCCATAGGAAAAAGTGGGTCCCCACTCTATCACATCTATCGCCACACATAATGTGCCACTCCTTGGGGCATACCCTATACCTGGCCATACTAATGTAGTACCCTCCTTAGCATAAATCTCTCAATAATAAACTGAGTCCTACCAATCAAGTACATAAACTAGCTCAAAAACAACATCTTAGTATCATCCTCCGACCATTGCTCACAATCAAGGTAGGGCCACCATGTCACTATCTCTAAATCATCAAGTACTCTCCTCCAGTACTCTAGTTTTCCACTCTTAGGCTGAGCAACTAGACCTATATATGCATGAACATATGGTCTCATGGTAGGATGTTGTCTCTCTACAACTAGTCGTATGACCGCTATATACTCCCATGCCAATATCTGAAACAATCAAACTCCTGTAGACAAACTAATCCCTCGAAGATAGACCACTTGATGTAAATCATGGTACAAATGGGAAAGCATGCAACATCCCCATGCATATCTGGTACCTTGAGTGATCATGCTCTCAAGAATCTGACCCCATCCAACTAAAAGTCCCTTTGACCTGCAATTAGGACAAAGGAACCCTCTAATTAAACTAGCAAGTACACATGGTAGTGTAGCATAAGTTCCAACTATCTCTCTCCAAGGAGTCTCATAACCACAAATCTAATCATCCTCAAACACTATCCTTAGTACATCAGTCCCACCCTACTTGATGGAATCATAAACAACCAACTCCCCAATAGCTGGAATCCTCAAGATCCAATAAACATCCTCTAGAGTGATTGTCATCTCACCGGTGGGTAAATGAAAGGTGTTATTCTTACTATGCCAGCTCTCTGCAAGTGTGATCAAAAGCCCCCTGTTAATCCAATGTTGGGGCATGTCAATCAATGAAATAAGTCCACAAAAAATAAATGTGGAATCAACTCCCACATCCTTAGGAAGTGCTCCCAAATCTGTAGGATTGTCAAAGGCTCCTATCATCACAAAATATTGCAAATTAGTAACCTTTTCAATCAATCAAAATCAATCAGCCTATCAATCTAATCAAATCTTTTGAGACTTTGATAAAATATCATGAGCATCAATCTATCATTCACTCTTGCCTATCATGAGGTCAATCAATCAATCAAACTACCATTGATCCACACTTATCACAAAGTCAATTATCATCATCCTATCATTGAATCTCACCTATCAGGAGATCAATCATCATCTAATCTATCAACATCATAAAACAACATCAAATCAATAGTTGACATGATCAAAAATCACTAAAAACAAGGGGTTCATAAAAAAATCATCTTTTTACTCTAGATGCTCTAAAACAATCTTTCTAAGTGCTAAAAGCATGCATGTGCTAAAAAATTACATCAATGCACTAGAACAAAGTTTCTATGCACCAAACTATCCAATGTTCCATCAAATTTGATCAATGTACTAAACCCCTCTCTTAATGTGCTAAATCTACCTACGGAATACATCATTGAGCTAATGTGCTACACTACAACACATATGCTCTAATAAACCCTATGTGATAGAACGGTTGTCAGATGTGCTAAATGTTAGACTCTAAGTGCTAAATCTATCGATGTGCTAAGTCCCCCTAGGAATGTGCTACAATGCTAACCCTAAGCGCTAATATAATGTATGTGCTACAACAATTTAGATGCACTAAAACATAACAAAACTGAATTCAAACACAAAAAAAGGATGGACAAAAAATTTCACAATTTACGAGGAAGTTTTTTGGGGTAATACTGGAGGTCCATATGTTGTCAGGTTGTGATATTTGGCATGTTCAAATAGGTGTGTGTGGTAGGGGATTTCCATTTTGCTCAAATTTGCTAGATTTCTCAATCACTCTCAATTTCCAAATTGCAAATGCCTAAATGAAGTTTTAAATCACTTTTTTAACCTTTTAAAAGTTAATTAAGTGGGAATTTTGTGGAATTGATTTATTTTATTTTCCAAGGGGCTTAATTCATCATTTCATCATCTAGTGGCTTAAACATCATTTTTTGAGAGATAAATCATTTCTAGATCATAAAATTTTGAAATCATCACTAAATCATCAAAACATCATCAAAATTTCCAAAAAAATCAAAAAATATTAAAAATTCAAAAATTCATTGATTTATCTCCTGAGGGGGCATATATCCATCATCACCTGAAAATTACCATATGGGGCATCAAAAAAAAAAAATCGGACATCAGCAAAAAAAATTTCTTTGAAGCAATGTGTAAAGAAATTACTTCAAAGAGGGGAAAAATGTATATACCTAAAATCGGTCAATATAATCAATTAATTAAATACCAGTTATTTAATTAATGACCCCTTTAATTCATCTACTTATAAATAAATTCCAAATTTATTTATTTAGATCACACTCTTCTAATTCTTCAATCTAAAATCACATTCTTCTATTTAATTAAATGAACAAATTAACATAGTTTATTTTATTTAATTAATAATCTTTTCACTAAATTTAAATCTCAAATTTGAATTTAAGCACATGTATCCAACTTTTCCTCTTCCCACCTCATCAAATTTCACATGAATTTAAATATGTCTAATATTTAAATTGCATTATTTTCAACCAATTCCAAAACAAACTTTAGACACTTGACAATTTTACACATTTTATTCTCTCATACATTTGGTATTTTTCCCTTGGTGAAGGGAACATCCTCCATGATTCTTTCTAACTTATTCCATCTCCACCATTCATCTTTCATGTTGAAATACTGACCATTGGTTGCTGCCACATCACAAGATGCTTCAAAAATCCTATAAATACAACCTCTTGCTACAATATTTTACATCACATCTTTAGGTAAACTTACCATGCACAAATAACATTGGAGCATTTAGAGTTTGAGTATAGAGTATTTAGAATTTAGGTTTGTTTTATCATTCTAGTTTAGTATCATGGCTTAGTTTGGTATTTATATTTACATTATTATCTTAGTTCTTATACAACATTTGCATCATAGAATTTAGTATCATTATCATAGTATAATTACCATGATCATTTGCAACATCATATCACTTGTATATCAAGCATGTATCATCTTAGACATCTCCTTTCTTAGGTTGTCATCCAAACAATCATAGTGCAACATACAAATCTAAAAGCACTAATAATTTAGAGAATCCTTGAGAATAGGGAACAATAGAACAATTTTAGTGATTCTACTTTTTTTTTCACTTAGATTAGTTTATGATTCAAATATTTAATGTAATACATTTCATTGCTTGTGTGATCTTATTTACTTTACACATTTTATATCACACAGTTAGATATGTAACACAGAGTGGTTTTGTTGTGAGCACAAATTGTGGAGTACCTTGTCTTAGTTCCTCATGGGACACTGCGGCGTAAACCCAAAGGACAATAAAACAAATGTTACCGCATTTTTTTTTAAAAGTTAACATAACATACATGTAATACACATTAAGTCATGACATAAATTTCATTTAATTAAATTCACTAACACATACATCCCTTGGGGTACACGAGAAGTCATTATGAGACTTAGATCCACACAATGACAATAAAGAATAAAAGCCAAAGATATAATCCATAACAAAGTAAACATTAATAAATGTAACACATACATGATATATCATTGATAAGAAACCATTTGTGTACATAAATACAACATATACATGTTTAACTCAACACATTGAATAACAACTACCATGGCCAATATTCACACAAGGTTTAACGTTACATTATAGTATAATGTTCAAGAGGTACAATGATACAAAAGTGTTTCCAAATAAGAATGGAAACCATATAATAAGATAACATGATACAACTAAAAGATGAATACACAGTATCATAACTGGCTCCCCGTGGATACAACTCGAGTCAAGCAGGTAACTAGCAACTAACTGCATCACGATCCTTGATCGGGGATTCCAATGGGTTCTTAGGACGCCTCCACTCCCACCATGTTGGTTTGAAGATCCTAATTCCCCATGCTAGGAGCTGACAAGAAAGACCTCAACCAAGAACATCCAAACAGTGGAACCACAAGACTCAACGCCATACAAAGGTATCATAAAACCAGGGTTACAATGACATAATCAACAACATTCATGAGTCAATAAAATCAAATAAAGCTATGAAAATCATCACATTAACCCAAGCAATAACAAGTAAGCAAGTCACCAAGAACATTCATAAATCATTTCAACAAGAATCTAAAACAACATAAAGAATGCACACCCAAAGGCAACTACAAACAAACACAAGGGTGTCAAGTGGAGAGTGTCATCAGATAGCTCTATGGATTCTCTGCCCTTCCTCCAATTAAGGCACTAACACCATCTATGGATCTCTTGCCCTTCCTCCTAACTAAGGCACCAACCATAGGGTAGCTAATGCGAGCCCATAACTTCTCAAGGAGAGAGACTACGACTTTGTCGACCACGGCCATCTCAGCCTATCACTAGTCTATGGTAGCCCAAATGCATATACGAGGAATCAAGTTTTAATTATGTTGTGTGTTTTACTACGCATCCCCCTAAATTCTATTATTTAGGTTATCACTTGTTTAATTACTCTTTTGTGGGTTATCTTGAGCCCTTCCTCATTCCGAGGCACCGGCGCCCACAAAGTGCCACTCTCCCTATGACCCCTAGCATATTTCAAAACCGGACAACGGTTGTACCATAACAGATAAAGCAAATAATCTCAAGACCAAACCATACGAGGAATTACCCATCTCACTATAAACACATAATCAAAGTCTCAACAATTCATGTACAACCCTTTTAAAATCATGATATCAAAACACTTGCCACATCAAGGGCACATAAAGAGAGAACATCAACTGTCAATAATCTCAAGCCTCTGGAAGCCAAAAGAATGACAATCCACAAACGAGGTAAAAAGAAGCAACAAGATTTTTTTCCCAATAATTCCAACACAAGGATAAAATTTATAAAAAATGATTAACTTAAGGAAGTCACCCCAAGGGCGATCCACCAAAACCATCCACAATTCAAACAACCATAATAACAACATATAACACCAAAGGGAGGCCTCAATTTTCTCCGCATAGGTTACCCTTGACCACACATTACTTAACGAACTTACAAACTGAATTCAAGGCAAAAATCAAATAGAATAGTAGACTATGATAACAGAACCATCAACCAATACATGAACTTAAGGTGAAAATCAATCCACTCCGATAAAGAAAACAATCATATTCCAATGTTCTTTGTAACGATCCTTATAAAGGACATACAGACAACAACAAAATAAATGAGTAGAAGGGAGGATAATATTCAAAAGATCGTCTAATTTAACCATTCCACTTATAACTAACCAAATTAAGAATAATCCAATCCATCAATGTTTACACAATTTATCAAAAAAAATACATAAGGTAATCTCTCTCACCATTTTTTTTTCTAAGCTACCCATTAACACTTCCTACTTAATTTTAAAACCTAGTTACTATACATGCCATACCCAATAAATTTAGTCACTTAAATTACTCTTCTATTAATTAATCATTCTTTCGCTACACTTATATGCCTACGCCTATATATACACCTCATTATAAAACACTATGTCAAAAAAAACAAATTTACAAACATACAAATATATACTTGAGACAATTAATTCTTAAACCTATTTAAATAGTTTTCCCCCTTGATAACCATAAAACCTTATTATTATTATTATCATTCCAAACAAGTTCAAAAAAAAAACCCATCTTCACTATTCAAATCTCTATCCCAAATTATAATGGAATCCATTGGTATACCTATTCATTCATTAAGGAGTAATCCAAAATATGAAAAGAAGTTATTTGAGCACGTTACTAAGTATCCCAATAATCCTTTTATAATAAAATTTTCCATGCAATATTAACAAATGATCACTTCGACTGAACAACCTAGTGAGTTCACTAATCTATCCCTTGATAGAGCAATAATTAACTAAAACAATCTAACTTAATTTGTTTAATTAAAATCCTGTAACGGATTAGCATAAGAAACAATGACCCCTTAACACACAACTTAATTTATTTTCTAATCTAATATTCATTAAGTTGACCAATACACCCTTAGTCATAAGTGACGTGACTCGAATAATAGGGTAACTAAATACACTTCTACAAAGATCTTAAGACCCACATATGTTTATATCCAAGTAAGGGAATTCTTACACAAAGTCAGGTGTTTATCAATCAATGAAGTCAAATACCCACAAAATTCACTTATTTTATCAAGACACAAGACATGTATTTAAGCTATTCAAATCAAGATCAAAAGAAGAATAAAAAACTGGGGACGTCTTTCTAACTGGCAACCACTTCACACATTGAGAATAGCGAACAACAATTCAGAGCATCATTGGGGAAGCATTGTTCGTTGAGCTCGAAATAGTAAGGACGATTAGTGGCGTGATTCGAAAAGCAACGAGATTTTAGACGGCTAGAGGCACTTAAGGGAATACCTTGATGCAGCTATTTTTTATGCCATAAATGTTGTAACAGTGACAGGTTGCCAAGGATAACACAAAATGAATATTGGAATTTGGAAATATTGCCATCTACTTGCATTATTATCAAATCTCACATGCAATCCACAAGATAGAAGGGAAGGAGAAAGGTGAGGTTCAGATGCGTGACTTAAGAGCAGGAGAAATAATGTAAATCCTTTTCTTTTCTAAACACATTTCTGTTTGCTGGAAAAATTCCAGAGACGTGCTCAAGTTTGAAGTTGGAAATTAATCTTCATCACTCTCGTAGGTTTGAAAATATTTATTTTCAAGTGCAGCAACTGCGTTAGATTGATAGAAGAACCACACCGTTTATATAAACCTTTAAACTTCCTATTATGTTCAGGTGTGTGGCTGAGATAGGTTGATAATGAAATCAGATCAATGGCATCCATGAAGTACATGTGAATAAAAAGCTGCTGTTCCTCCAACTTTACAGAAGGATGCAAATGACTATAATTTCTAACTATGGATTGCTCAAGCATACAACCTGAAGAGGATAGACTTGCACTAATATAATTTCGCAACTGGCAGGTGGAAGCTAAGTTCGATTCTTATGTTTTTGAAGAAATTATTTTAATCAACTCTTCACATATCAAAGAGAATAAGGATAGTAGTTCTGATATAGAAGTTGTAATTTAGGATTAACTCTGAAAGCAAGGCAAAACGTCCGATATTATACAAACAATGATCTCAAGAAGAGAGAGAGAGAGGGTGCAAAAGACAATGAAGTCAGTTGAAGTTTCTCACATTAAGCCATAACTACCGAATATCATGGACAAACATTTATCACGCTATAGAAATTAGATCTAGTGATTTTGTCAATATACAATTTAATCTAAGATTACTATAGAGGTTTTAATGGTATAAAATACCAAATAGAGATACGAAATAGCAATTTTGAACAAGGATGAAGATTAACCTTGTCTATGGCAGTGAATTCCAAAAAGATATCGGCTAGTATTAAGTCTGATTTTCACCACAGAAACCTGGCACAAGTGTGTGTAAGGATTCTGAGTTTAAGAATGAACAAGAAAATTGAATGTTGCACAAAAGAATGAATACATAACATTGAATCTCTATAGAGGCTAAAAATCGAATTCCAGTCAAAAGCATAATGGGCTTATTCATCGAATGATCTAAACACAATGCTTGCAAAATAGTATGCAGATCTGCAACATGACGGTGATGGAAGCTATTAAAAACCCCAACATGCAAACAAAAGTAAATTTTAAATCAAGCCTAAATGGATAAAAAATTTTGTTCTATCTTTGAAACTAGTACCCTGTTGTTTCTTCACAACAATGAACTTAAGTGATAGGTCCATAATCAAACAACCAAGAAGTGCATACATGAAATATTTCCCCAGAATTAGTCATTAACTAAAAACATAATTTCACCATACTTGCACATGATCGAGACCAATAAGTGCAGGAAAGATCTGAGAGGACTTTGCAGCGAGGCTCTAAGAGTATTTGGTGACCACCTCCCAACCACCCAATTCCATCCAGTACCCTCTCTATTCCCCCTTTTGCTTATTATTTTCTTATAAAATAATGAAATACTTTGGTTTTCGAAACCCAAAATTCAATCAAAATAGAAAATTTCCATTTCTTTTTCTAGCTTTCTGCTTTCTCTATTTTTTTTATCTTTTCTTTTCTTTATTATTTTCTTTCCAGCTTTTCTTGTTTTAAATCACTTCAGTTTTAAAATCTTATCCTTTTATCTATTATCGCTTTGATTTAACTGTAGTTTCAAAACTTATCTTCTCAAAATGATAAATTACCAAATAAAATATAATTCCGAACAAAACTTGTATCTAAATAATTTAATCCAACTATTTATTAGTAACTTTTTTTTATTATATTATTTTTTTAATTTTAATTTTATTTAAATTACCTCCTTTAATTAATTAATTAAATTAGTCAAAGCTAGACAATATTAACTAAATCACATAATTCTGAAAGAACTAAAGTCACAAAACTGACAAGACACCTCAAATCAACCAATCATACTTACACCAATAGACACTTTCTCAGTGACACTCTAACAAACGAAAATGACATGACTACCCAATAAACATCTTACTTGAATGCCAAGAATGATCGAAACGGAGGGCACTACACCCTCGACATAGACATGAATTTTGTAAACAATGAAGGAATGAATGCACTTGGCATAACATCAAAAGTTGCATAAGACAACCCTAATTTTGCCATCATTGTAAAGCCATTGAAACCAAAATGAAAATTGAAGGAAAGGATAGACAAAGATATTATAAATACACACATGGTAGTGGCATTACTAATTGCTACCATCACATTTGTAGTCATCTTCCAAATCCCTAGTGGAATAGAGGATTACAAAATAAGTGTACACTATGGAGCTGCCAAACTGGCATTTGCTAGACTTTTCAAATTGTTCATGTATTCTCCGATACTGCAACATTCATCACTTCCCTCTTAGTGGTTGAGTGGTTAGTACAAAAAAGTTTCAGAACACTTATTTGGGGTGGTTAGATACATATAAGTTGTCCGATATGTCTAGCATGACCTTGCTAATCTCCATCTTGTGGACAATAGTAGCATTTATGAGTGCCACCATTATCACATGGTAATATCCCATAATTTTGAGAGCTTGAAAAGGATCAAGCGGTTTTCTCAAAATTTAAATTGCTTTCGGAATATGAAATCTTTGTTGCAATCATAAGATCTTATTTGGTTGCCAATGCGCTTGCTTTTTCATTTCAAATGTTTACAAAGAGGAAAAAATTTGACACTACTCCCAGTCGAGGAATGCTTTTTCATTTGTCTATGATCATGGTTTTCATTCTTATATGTACTTTTAAATGAGTGAACTATTTTGCTCATTTTGTACTATCTAAAACATTGTTTCCATATATATATTATGTAGTTATTTAGAGACTAATTGGAGCATATGAATAAATGGTCTATGAAGAGGAGATAAGCTTATTGTGTGGTTTACATGGATAGCTCATTATCTTTATTTGGAGACATTGTCAATCAATTCAGTTTTATAATTTACTTGAATTGCTTATCTTATTTAGAAGGTAGTTTTTCATTGTTTTTATTAGAGAAATTGTTTTCAAATGAAACAATTATGAGTACAGGATCATACTTATATTTCTAATTTGTTTATTTTATTAAACATAAGTTAATCTATTGTACATGTTTACTTGAAAACATAGTATGAAATATGTTTTCTATGATTTGTATTTATTATACATATATATCAGGTATAGAATTATATATAATTTTAATGGTGCAAGGTGTGTATATATATGTCAAGTTTTATTGAATTTCATTCTTTATTCAAGGTTTTTAGTACAATTACAAATATTTATCTTTCTATTAGCTACACATTATATATTTTATGTTTGTAGATTTATTTAATATAATATTTTGGTAATAGGCTGCAACTATTATGTCTTTCGATGGTTTGATAGTTGTTTTTAAGTGTTGTCTATTATAAAAAAAAATCGTGGGTGTAATAATTTACAATTTTTTTGATGATTCTCTAAGAAAGGTACAACTTTGAATGTATTATAATAGATTAAAATTGTTCATCATTCCTAAATATATGAGGAATTATATTTGAAGTATTAAACAAAAGAAAGAAAAATTCATAATTTTTTTATGACATGACTCTTTCAAGTGAATTATATAGTTGTCTAAAGATAGATTATATAGAAATATATGTTAAATATAATAACCATAAAATTTAAATACAATTCATAGACTTATCTATTTTAATGCACAATTTGAATGTATTTGAAACTTTATTATTTGTTTATTATGACAATCCATTATTATACAATATTAATATAAAGCAAACATTAAAAAAATATTTTTTCCATGTTTTAATCCATAATTTGTGATTTACATACAAGTAGTTATAAAAAAATCTTGCAATATATAATACTAAGATATATATATATACACACACTAAGGTGAATAGTACTTATAAGGTCTATTTTAATGGTGTATGGTGACCTAGAAGATGGTTTGGGTCTAGGTGATTTTTTTTTCTTTTTTATGATATACACTAAAATTTGTATTTCTTAATATATTATCACAATATCCTTGATTTGGGTGTCATAAGATTGTTGTAGGATGCACAAGGATGTTGGGCTTGAGTAGTATATTATTAATGAAAATAATTGAAATTCTTTGTTTAATTTTTCTTATAAGTATTTAGTTTCATATAGCTCTACATTTTATTTTTTAAGTTCTTGGAAATATATTCTATATTTTAGTTTTCTATACTTCACTCCTCGGTCTAAGGTCAATTTTTATTGTACATACTTGTGATTAAAGTCTTAATTTTTTTAATAAAAATATATAATAAAACCTCCTTTATAATTGTATATTAAGGATTTGTATAATGCCATTGTTATTTGAAATATTAATTTATAATATATTTTTTTTGGCTATGTAACATTACTATTATTAAATACATTTCTCTCAAATGCATGTTGTATCACTTCTATTTCTATGGATGTCTTTCCTGTAATATTGGTCAAACAAACATAAACATTAGTGTTTATAGTAAATTAAGCAAACCAAAATAAGCATCCATATGAGATATTCAAACATACTTGATAATGTAAATAAAATAATAAAAGATCAAAGAAACTAGTTGAAGCATATAAAAATCATGTGTAAAACCTATCCCATAGTGAGAGTGGTGCTCCTTTGATGTGGAAAGGATTCTCTTTCCCACCCCCTTGATAAGCTTCAGATGTGATGAAGATGCAAAGATGCAAGTGATGGAGATGAAAGTTCCTATAGTGAAAATGCATGAGATTGTAGATAGATTTCAACTAGAAGAGGCTTTTATTTATAGGTTGAAGGGTTGAAGAATTGAGAGATGGGAGGAATGTGGGACTAAATGAGATTCAATAAGATTGTGACACTTGTTATCAATCTATTGGATGAAGGTGGAGCA